>JAASFJ010000206.1:0-32949 GCA_023333755.1 Globisporangium uncinulatum | reverse complement strand
TCACGTGCGCACATCGCCAGCGTCGCCATCCATACCGAGGCAGTGGGGCTCCATCTGGACGTTCATGCAAGTGGTCGTGGCGGTGCTGTTCCTGCTCGGCTGGACGCTGCTCACACTCACGCTCTGCTGCCGCCTCGAAGATGTGATTCTCGCGTCTGGCGACAGGCCGAGCGTCGACCCGAGCGCCTTGTCTCCCAAACTGTGTCGGTCGCCATCGACGCCGACTCACCGAACAGCCGAGTCGGAGCGGGCGACAGAGCAGCAGCCACCAATTTCAGTCAGGGATGGCGTCGCAACACCGCTGCCTCGTGCGCTGGATGCCTTGCTTTGATTCGCTCCTTCTGAAGTCAGGAAGCTCTTATCGAACACTGTGGTCGGAATTTTTGGTCCACTTTACTGTTGACTACGTATGCCAACACGTTCGTCGAATGCGACCCGCAGTTTGGAGTTCTGTACAAGTGCTTTCTGCCAGCCATCAGCGCAGATGTGCAGTTACAACAAGAGAGAGACGAGGAGCGTGTGCTTGGCAAAGAAAAACGACACCATCGCGTGTCTGGAAGAGGGTTCGTGCTGACCGATAGCGAGTATATGGACTCCTTCAGACAACTGATTTCCGGAGTCCACCTGAAGCCAAAAACCACCAGCTTTGTGGCACCTTTTAGAAAAGGAGTTCCTGTGCTCTTGTAGAAGTAACACGGAACAGGTGATGCCTCCGAATGTACAACTCCCGCAGCAACGACGACGCCATCCCCCGCCCGGTCGACTTGCCGTCAATCAAGCTCCAGTGCACAACATAGCAGGCGCCTATGGAAAAGAACGTCGGCGTCTCGGGTCCGCCTTGAACGTTAGTAAGTGCGACGATCGCGTCCACAACCACCAACGTAAGCGACTTCTGCACCGTGTTTCGGCACTTGCAATCCACCAAAGCGCTGGGACTCTCGTGGATACTGAAGCAGTATCTTCGTCACCAACCTGACACGACTACCCAGCGACTTGCGGGAGCACGGCTGAATCGGAGATCCGCGCATTCTCCAGCACGCCCTTGCACTTCGAGTGTGTGCGACCTCTCGCTGATCGGCAACTGCATCACGGAGATCGCGGACTTGACCGCGTTTTCAGACCAGCTATCGTACTTTGTGCTCGTGCTGTCGCACAACCCGCTACAAACGCTGCCGTGAAGCCCCGGAGAGACACTGGCAATCGGCATTCTGGGACCCGAGGACACCAACCTTGATTGGGTCACTGTCCTTCTCCAGTTTGTCCACTACTCCAGAGCGATTCACCTGCTCACGCGTGCTTCGCCTACAGCGGCCGCTTCGGAGCCATGAGAGCGAGAGGGTACTTGCCTCCGCGTCGAGGGTTCGTGTCGGCGCACGTGAGTACCGCAGTGGCGCCAAACCCGCGCTCGCGCTCTCCCACACTCTTGTCCAAACAGAACGGCGTGTTGTAAACGTGGATCGTCGTGGCGCTCTTTCGGACGCTGTCTACCCACAAGGGGAGCGTCGCAACGAGCGTGTCGTCGATGCTGAGAAAGCCGAGGTCGCTCGTGTCGCCGAGGCTGTCGGGTAGGGACCGGAGCGGGTTGCCGGACATTGCGAGCGCGACGAACCGCGGTGTGTGCTGTACTGGGAACTCGGGGATCGCTTCGATGGCGTTGCCGACGAGCGACAGGTCATCAACGCTGAGCTGCAGCAGTGTGCTGGGGAAATCCCGGATGAGCGTGTGCTCGACGTAGAAGAGCGCCATGGGGTGCCATCGCTCGTGCAGGTCGCTCGGGAGCGACGAGAGGTTCGAGATGGCGATCTCAAAGTCTGCTGCCGTGGCCGGGAGCGACTGCAAGACACCAGGCGGAAGCGCCGTCATGTTCACACGGACAAAGATGATGTACGTGAGCGACGGGTGGCTCGTCGCAGAGATGGCTGCGTCTGCACTCCACTCGAGCAGCGTCGAGTTGTAGATGTCGATGCCGAGGAGGTTCCTGAAGCGCCGAATCGACTTGGGCACGCGCAGCTCAGGGCAGTGGCTGATCACGAGCGCCACCACGCTGTCTGCTTCCAGGAAGTCGAACGCGTCAGCACTCACGCCGGTCGAGCCGTTGCGATGGCAGTTGAAGTTGAGTACGGAGCACGAGTACTTGGTCGCGAACCACGGCTGTGTCGGCTGCTTGCACGCCGGCACGTGCAGGCTCTGGGTCGTGCGGGTCGCACGAAGGTGTAGTACGAGGACCGCGAGTCCCCACACGAATAGACTCGCGTGAGAGACGAGCATCCCCCACCGGCCGATCTTGTTGCCCGGCGGTGGTAACGGCGCCACCGTTCGTGAGACAACTGTTGCGTCCAGCGCGACAGCTTCCATGATCGACTCTCCTCTCGCGCTCAATGGAACGCTTCGTAAGTTCATCACACTGGCTTCTGTGTGGATCTTTGCCCGTGCAAACACGCGTGCTGGTCCTTGCTGCTGCACGAGCACGTTGATGCTCGCCAAGCAGCTGTAGATGCTCACGTGCGGGATGATCTTGAGCACAAAGTCGAGCTGCGTGAGCGCAAAGATCTGCTGGTTCTCCATAACCATGTTCGCGAACCACGTGTCGTCGTACAGGTCCTCGAGCCGGAAGTTGTACGTCCCAAAGTCGAAGCGCTCGTAGTACGACACGAAGACGATCAACGGGATCCCCATAGAAGCGACCATGTCGAGCACGAGGTCGAGAGCGAGGCAGAGAAAGCGCTCGATCGCGGGACTGTGCTCGAACGCGCGCTGAAGGACCGGCGTGGACCAACAGTTGACGACCATGAGCCCGACGTAGAGCTGGTTGATCCATGGCTTGGCGATCAGAATACTCGACCGGTACACTTGGACGGTCTGCGAGACGTACTCGACCACTTCTCGGAGGAGGAATCGCGCGTGGAAGAAGTCGCTCTCGATGCCAAAGAACCCTCGACGCGCAAAGAGCTTGCCATACCCGACTTTGGCGTTCTCCTGGACAGCGATCGGCACCACCAGCTGCGACACGCGCCGAATCGAACCCAAGGGAGGCGTTCGCTTGACGTGCGGAGCTGTCGTGTCTGTCGCTTGGGTAGGATCGGACGCATCGGTGACGTCTTCCCCATCGAACTCTCCACATTGTCGTTCTATATGCACGCGAGCGTGGTCAACGTTGAGAACAAAGTCGCGGAGCTGCAGCGAGTAATAGATCGTCTGGAAGAACCGGAACGCATGCGCCATGCCGATGGTCGCAAACACGCCGCTAAAGTACTTGAATCGACCGGCGACGTTCGGGTTCAGCAGGTCGGCGTAGTAGCTCATGTACGGGTGCGCCATGAACCAGTACAGTCGCGTGGTCACGCCGAGAAACACAATACAGGCGGCTCGAACGAGCATGATGGCGACCCACAGGATGCCGAATCGACGCGGCGACAGCTCCACCGCAATGTCGTGGCTAGCACTCGCCGACGGTCTTTGTGGGCACACGTCTGCCGACATCAAGGGCAGCGAGCTTGGGGGACCGACGGAGCTTAGAGGAGACACCCAGCGCTGTGTGTGAGCAAGGTCCTAGCGATGGTGAAGTCGAGTGAACTAACTGTTCTAGTCCACGTCACCGACGTTCCTGGCGTGAAGCGGACGGTAGATTAGCGCTTCGCGAGAGCCAAGGCAGCGACATCCGGCCAAGAATACCTGGAAGTGGGTCCAATTCGAGTGAGAGTTGAACTCGTGTTGTGAGTCAACGCGAGTGCAAGACGCGGAACTTCTCCAGGAGTCAATAAGTGGCATTTGGCACAGAGTGAGCGCATCCAATGCACTCACTCCAGTGACTTGGGAACTTCGGAAGTCTGGTGGTGCTTGCTGGTGGCGTAGATGTGACGTTTCAATGTTCCTGTTGATACGTTTATCAAGCGTCCGCTATGCTCATAGTAAGCGCAAGTCAAACGATGAAAACCCAGCATATCCCACCACGTGATAATTCCTGCCCTGGTCAGCGTCGTAGCTTTCGAACCCGATGCGAAATGGCGTGAAAGCACCTCGGTTACAAGTTGTCACAGGAGTTCACTTGTTTTCAAGTCAACGACATAACATACTTCATCCAAGATCTCACCTCCACATACTCCAACCAAGTCAAGTCACCCGTAGAGAACGCGAACAGTCACTCTGAAACTCATCACGAAGTACACACACGCGCGACCTCACACTCCACCCACGTGCCGATGAGCGCCGGCTACGGTGGTGGCCACACGCAGAGCTACGCGGGCGGCAGCATGCTAAGCCGCGAGAGTGGCGTGCCTCCGCCGTCGGCCCACGTGACAGCGCTGGACGCGCTCGAGAGCGCTGTGGCGCTGCCCGACGTGTTCACAGCAGCCGAACTGCGCCGCACACTCCGCCGCTGTAACGGCGACGTGATGCGGTCCGCACTGCAGCTGCGCGAGAAGCACGCTGCGCGCGTGCGCATGCGCTACGACGCGCTGCACGTCGGGCTCGGGCCGCTGCAAGCCGAGCTGCGCAAAGGGTACGCCCACCTCCTCGAGCCCGCGCCGACACTGCTGCTTCAGCTGCGGTTCTTCAAGCCGAGCTTTGCCGAAGAGAAGCTGCAGCGACAGGGTGTTGGCGCAGCGGACGGCTCGAGCTCGCTCGAAGACACGCGCCGGCTCTGTGTGTACCTAATGGACTTGGCAGTCGAAGCGATGGAAGAGAGCGGCGCCGACGGCCTCACTGTACTTGTCGACCTGGACAAGTGCACACCTGGACACGTCGAGGCGAAGATCGTGACGGACGTGCTCCAGCTCGTGAAGAGCTGGTACCCCGAGTGTGTGCGCCACGTGCTGTTTGTGAACGGCACTGCGCTCACTCGCGCTTTGTCGCACGTCCTCGCCCACGCAGCGTCCGAGCGCACGCGCCAGCGTCTCCACGTGCTCTCGAGCGTGAATGAACTGCGCCACTTCCTCCCGCTTGATGCGATCCCTCAACTGTACGGCGGCGCGTACCGTTTGCTGCCACCAGCCGAGTGGATGGCGTTGCAAGCAGCGATCGAAGGCGTCGACCTCACGTCGGCAGCGCCAGACGAGGCTGAGCAAGCGTTCATGACGACTGACGCACGGCAGCTGAATGGGATGCAGTACGCTGCCTGCAGCGTTGAGCAGGTGGTCGAGATGGCTGCGAGTGTCCTGCGGGGGCCCATGTTCCGGCACAAGAGTGCTGGCGTGTGGGCGAAGCTCTACGCGATCCTGCGACCAGAAGCGCTGCTGCTCTACGAGCACGCGACTGCCCACATGCCACAAGTCATTGTGCCTGTGAACCACGAAGTCGCAGTCGCGCCAGCTACGTTTGCAGACGCACCGAAAGCTGGTGGCGCGTTCGGGTTCCGTGTGCAAGTCCCAGGCGTTGCTGGCGGCCACTTGCTCGCTGTTGGGTCGGAAGCGGAACGTGGAAACTGGATCCAGGAGATCCAGCGGAGCATCGACGCGGACGCTGCGGACGTCGCACGCGCCCATCGAGACGAAGAGAAGCGGGAGCGAGAAGCGCGTGAGTTTGCAGCGCTCAACATGATCTCGTTCGACGATGAGTCGGCTTCACCGCAGCTGCCTGTGGCGGTCGGCATGCAGTCACAGCCACCGCATCAGCAGGTGCAGAGCGTGTACCCCCAGTCTCAGCCCCCGTCTCAGCTGCAGTTTCAGCCGCAGTATCAGACACAGCCTCAGTGTCAGCCTCAGCCTCAGACTCAGTACCAGTCTCAGCCGCAGTACCAATCTCAGCCTCAACAGCCAACGCCGTTCTTCCAGGGTGGCATGGCTCCAGCACCTCCAATGACGCTACCGATGATGATGAACTCTGCGATGGCGCCTGCTGCGGCCGCCAGTGGTGGGTACATTGTCGCCCCGACTTTCGCGCAGCAACAGCAGTACAACATGGTGAACCCGATGGCCATGGGCCTTCCGCAGCAACAACCACACCACCACCAGCAGCAGCAGCAGCTTGGGGTGCGGCCGCCACAGCCCGTGAATCTGCCGACGATGATGGGACAGCAGCAGACACCTGGTGCCCAATATGGCGGATTCCCCATGCAGTTTCCTTCACCACAACAGCAGCAGTTCTTCAATAACCACAACCCCAGCTACCACGGGTGAAGGACGAGTGGTGGAAGACAGAGACACGCAGTCAACAGAGTGATGGTCGCAGGATGAATTCCCACGTAACATTCAACAGAATGCATTTGAAACACGAGTGTGGAAAGCAACGGAGGAGGAGAGAATGGGAGGGGCGATGTCGTGGCCTCTCGTGCACACTCCTTACGCGGTCGCTGTCTCTGTGCTGCGCTCCTCCAGCGCCGGAGGGGTGTACGTGAACTTGCGGTAGAGCTGCGTAAGCCCCGTACCCGCCATGAACACGTTGACCGTGAGGAGGTTCCAGTTCTTCGGCGTGATGACCAAGCTGTAGCGCGACCAGATGACCCCCGTGGCCGCCACCGCTGCTCAGACACACACCCACCCACACAACAACAAAGAGAGCGTCAGCGTGTTCATAGCCAGGCCGTTTCCCACGCCAAGGTGGACACGGCAACATGAGTGGCGCGTACCGATCTGCTGGGCCACTGAAATGTTCTCAGCTGGACGACGCATGTCTGCAATGTTGGCGATCGTGATGCCCCATTTCATGGTCGGCGCCCAAAAGTGCACTAAGGACGCATGTAACGAGCAAGAGCGAGCGTCAGCACGCAGGAGGGGGACAGAGCACCAACGCACACACACACACACATACACGCTCTTTCTTACCAGTGAAGGGGCCGGCTGGGTGGTTGAGCAGCGACTTGAGCTGCGGATTGTTGGCCACAAACTCCGTCGAGAGCACGCGCGCCTGCAGGCGCGGCACGATGCTTGGGAGCACCATGGGCTGGAGAGGGAGGGGGAGGGGGAGGACGGATCAGCTCGTGTGGAAACAGCGGAGAGAAGCCTTCACTCCTTACTTACTCGTCGCTCGCGTAAAGCTTTTCTGCTTGGTTTCTCGCTTCGTAAGGAGAGAGAGAGAGAAAAACCAGGATGGCACAAATGCGTTTACGGAGGTTTTAAATTCTGTTTGAGAGAATAACAAGTGAGGAAGGAACGGAGGTCCCAAGTGTCTTGTTCTCTCGCTCTCTCTCTCGCTCTGTAGTAACGTGCGCTGCCAGCAAGCACCACTCTGCTCTCACCACTTGAATAAATAGTTGAGCACACGCGAGCAAACGTCCTGGCGGCGTCGCGGTGGCAGCATAATGTCCGTGTCTGTGGGGTCCACTTCCAGGTCCCTATTCAGTATACACGTATACAATTGCAGCAAAAACCATCAGCAACAGAGGCAACAAACCACCCGCAAGACGGACAGCGTAGCGACAGCCCAACCACTACTAGCACGCACCGGCTGCCCGGGTTCTGCTGCCGTGCGCTCGAGACAAAGATGTTGGACGTCGGCTCCTCACGCACGCCCTCAAGGTCGCTCGCGTAGCACTTCTTCACGCCAATCATGAGCTGCCCTGCGAGCGTACGGCCATCGTAGCTCAGCGCCTTCTCGGCCTGGAGCCGCGTATAGTAGCGCAGGTGCAGCCAGTTGCCTGCGCCAGCTGTAAAGTTGACCACTTCGCCCACAGTCTGGAACTGGTGCAAAATGTACGCTTTCGAACTCGCCGGGAAGCCGTAGACCGTGACCCAGTACTGCTTGTCGCTTCCCCAGTCGTCGCCGTGCAAGTTTGGGAACGACGCCGCCACGGCTGCCGTCACCTTTGCCGTGTGGGCCGTCGCGTCGCCCAAGTCACCTCCGCCCAACAAGTGGTCGCTCAGGAATCCGCTCGCACTTGACAGCGACGTCTGCAATGCATTCATCCATTTATCCATTTGTCCATTCATCCACCAGTCAGTCATGCATTGATTTGTCCAGCTCATCATAAGGTGGTCCACATCAATCCACGCCCACTCCATCCAGCGTAGGCAGGTGACATGACATACCGTGGGCGGTGGTGGTACGTCCTCCTCGTACTCGTTCTCGTCATCTGCGGTGTTGCGTGGCTTCCGTCGGCGCACTTGGAGACGCTCAAGGTACGGGGCGTTGGGTGCGAGGCTGAATGGCGAGTCCGCCAGCAGCACGTCCGCGTCGCTCTTGCGCTCCATCGAGAGGCTCTCGGCAAACGTAAGCCGCGGCTTGCGGCGTGACGGCCACAAGTCGCCGCCCGCACCGACGCCGCGCGCACGCGATGGACTCTCGGGTGCGGCGGCAGCTTTGCCCGCAGGCGCACTCGGAGTGGCCGTTAGGAACGATGGGAAGTACTCGTCCTCTTCGGCTGTGAGGCGTCGCGAACTGTGAGTCGCGAGAGTGGAAGCGCAGAGAGGGAGGAGTGTTACTCGACTAATAGACAAGGAGAGACGGGGGGGCGAGCAACAGCGGATGCACGCACGTTGCAGTCGCAGCCATGAGGAACTCGGTGCGTGGGAGCTGGACGGGCAACAAGCGTTTTGGCGCCACGAGTCGGTCAACTAGCAAACAGACTACATTTAGAAAATAAACCCTCAAAATGACTTAATCTTCATTGTAATGAAGATTAAGTGTATACATTGTAATACTGGTTACTGTACCAGTTATAGGGTACATCTACCGGGCAATACCGGTAGAGAGACTGCAGGAGAGACTTTCGGAAAAGTCTCTCCTTTTTCGGAAAAGTCTCTCCTGCAGTTTTCATGAAATTTCGAAATCCGGATCACGCCATGAAGACGTCTCGACTCGTCCGATACAAACCACATTGTTGCTGTCGATTCTGTTGGTCCAGTCAATTCCCCGATTTGGCTATTTTTGCGACACCCATCGCAAAATTCGTATTTTTGTCGCTATACAAATGTCAAGTTCAGCGTCCCTCTAGAAAATGATGGATGGTGGTTTCAATCTTTTCTGGAGGTTCTCGCATCCGCGAGTTCTGGAGGTTTCGTTCCACGACGCCACCACCACCATTCGCCATTCAATTCAATTCACCCGCGCTTCAGTTCTCAAACGACCAAGTCAAGTGCTCGCCACCTCCGCCACCACTCTCCCACATCCCCACCACTCCCTCATAGCAAGATGGTCGCTGTCGCCGGAGGAGAAGGCAACGCTGCGAACGGCGCCAAGATCTTCAAGACCAAGTGCGCGCAGTGCCACACGGTGAACGCCGGTGGCGCGCACAAGCAGGGCCCGAACCTCTCGGGGCTGATCAACCGCCAGTCCGGCCAGGCCGAGAACTACTCGTACTCGGCAGCGAACAAGAACTCGGGCGTCGTGTGGACGGACGAGACGCTCTTTGAGTACCTCCTCGCGCCGAAGAAGTACATCAAGGGCACGAAGATGGTCTTTGCGGGTCTCAAGAAGCCGGCCGAGCGCCGGGACCTCATCGCGTACCTCATCGAGTCGACCGACCCGAACGCCACCGCGTAGATTACAGTACAGCGCTAGCGATCGCCGTCGTCGACGAGGCGTGCGATCAGTGAGCAGAGCGTCAGCGACGGAGCGAGAGCGCGCTTAGCAGGCGAGGAAGCGAGAGCTGCTGGCTCGGATTGCTCCTTTCTGGGCTGCTTGCTGTCGCCGCCGACGTCGCGGCGCTTGACTGCGCCTCTAGATTATGTGAAACAAACAAACGAACCACACAGGTTTTGAACGACTCATGTCTGTGTGTTGTGGAGTGTGCTCAAGAGTTGTGTGAGCATCCGCAGATCAACGCCAGCTCCTCTCTTTGGTTGTGGAGTGACGTGTGCAAGTCATTCACAGCCGGTTTCAATGTGTGGAGTGGAAGCCAGGAGCATAGAGTGAGCCATCAGTTCCTAAAGAGCCACGCACGTGAACGTAGGTGAAGGTTGGTCAAACGAGCTCGTTGGCTAACGCCCTGTTCGATCAGGAGGAAGGGAGGGAGGAACACGTCAGCCACACATGGGAGACGAAGCAGAACCACCGGAATGGCACCGTTCGTTTGATGTTACAAGTCACTTGGTGCGTTAAAACAAAGCACGCGTACAGTGCATGCCAGCTCATTAACCCCTCCACACGCCTCGAGCTGCTTCTCACGCCTATCCCTGCACCTTCTCCCACGGCTTCGCCGGTGCCGCCACACGCGCCACGACGTCGTCTTCCTCTTCCCCTTCCCCTTCCCCTTCCAGTGTCGCACTCTTGAGCAACGCGTCTGAGTCCACCGACACCTTCTCCTCAATGTCCTTGATCCCAGGCACAGTCTCGCCTCGCTGGATCAGCGCCATCACTTCATTGAACGACTTGGGGTACGACGGCCCAGCCGCGTTCTCCACCGCCACTCCACTGGTTCCCGGCAGCTTCTCCTCCTCTGTCTCTGGAGCAACAGCGACAGCAGCAGCCGGTGCCTTCTCTTCCAGCTCTGGCACTGTTACGATGGCGTCGGACGACACTGTCGGCGTCGAGAGCGTCTCTGGCTCAACCGCTTTCTTCCCGCTTACGTCGCCCACACTGCTCGCTTTCTTCTCCAGTCGCGCCATGAAGGACTTGAGGTCGGTCGTGCTTGTTGCAGCTGACGAGCCAGAGCCAGTGCCAGTCTCAAAGCTTGTCCTACTCAGCGTCTTAGTCGTCTTATTGGCGTTCTGCTCACGGTACGCGTCGAGACTCGCGTGCGCGATCTCTTCCAGCGACAAGCTCGATGACGACGACGGCGACGTGAGCGACTGGAGCGACTGGAGCACGGCTCGCAAGAGCGCGAGGTTGTCGTCAAACTCGCCCGTCGCTCGGTCTGCAGTGTGCCACTTCCACTCCATGTTGAGTCCGTTCGTCTCGAAGCCGATCGCTTTGAGCAGGTCTTCGTGGTGCTGCAAGCAGCAACACACACGCACGATCAATGTGCCAAGATGTTAACAGGAGCCTCAGACAGAGAGAGAGACGCGTAGTGGACGCACCTGGAGCGGCTCGACTTTCTGCTTAAAGTTGGCGTTGCCTGGCGCGATCCGGCGGTAGCGAGGCACGTCCGGATTCTGTCACAAGCCAAGCGAGACTTCAGAACCAAGCACAGTGTTGCTTCCCCACCCCTCTCTATCTCACACAGTCCAGTGACGTACCTCGACCAGGTTCTTCACATACATCGTCAGGATCCCAGCTGCCAGCTTGAGCTGCTCGAGCGAGTTCTGTTATATGCAACACAGAGAGAGAGAAAGAACTCCACCACGTCAGTCGCTCTCATACGTGCTTCCGCCAATCCCCAACACCACAGCCGCACCTGTGTGCGAACGAGCTTCAGCGTCGCCTCCAACTTGTCTGCTCGGGCAATCAACACCCGAGGCGGCAGTGTCGCTACCGCCGCCACCTTCTCGTCCGCAACGACTGGCGAAACCGCGGTCGTCGCAGCAGTCGCCGCTACCTCCGTCGTCGCTGTTGTCGGCGTCTCGACTGACGTGGCGACAGCGTGTGGCTTGGCGAGCAGCAGCGCCTTCAGCGTGCTGATCTCAGCCTTCAAGTCTGCGATCGCTTGGCTCGTCGTCTACCAAGGCGGATAGAGACTGTCGTTCAGCCACCAGCCTGATACTGTCGCACACCCCGCAGTGTTGAACCGGACGCACCTGCTCAGCAAGCGTCGTCGCGATCTGGCTCGTGAGCGCGTTCTTTGTCGCCAGTTCGCGTTCTTTCGTGTCGAGCGACGCGCTCAGCTGTGCGAGCTCTGTCGTCTGCGCTCGGATCGCCACCGACACGTCGGTTAAGCTCGTTACGAGCGCTTCGTCTTGGCGCACACGCTCGTCTTCTTCGTCTTTCGCTTTCCCGGCAGTCAGCATCAGCGGCGTCCGCTACGTCATACAAACAGTAAGAGAGGGACGATGATAGACGCTCGTCTCGCTAGTCGCATACGCACGCACCAGCCACGGGACGTAACCGGACTGGACAGCGTAGTTCCACAGGAAGCCGAGGATCGACGCGGCCCCAACGAGCGACGAGACGGCCCAGAGCACGCGGATGTACGGCGGGTACCGGGCTTTGCGGATCAGTTGCTGCATTGGAGCCGCTGCGGCTATCGCCATGGGCGCAGAGAGCATCGCTGGCGGCTGGAGCTGCGGCTGGAGCATTGCTGGCGGAGGCGCAAACGCGTCAGCGGCGTCGCCGCTCTGGAACCGCTCGATCGCTTCCTGGATCTCTTCCTTTGTCAAGCCCTTTTGCTCTAGAAACGACACACGCTCTGACAGCGGTGTCGTCTGCAAGCGCATGTACAGTACGCCGTTCAGTACTGAGTCCCGAGTCGCGCGTGGCATGAGAGAGGACGAATCGCTTTCGAAGCAATGGACTCGACTCGACGCCGCTGACGAACACACGAACGCATGCACCTACCTGTACGCTCGGGTGGCGCAGGAACTTGACGCCGTTGTCCACCATCTCTGGCCGCATTGTGAGAGTGGGGAGGACGCTCGCAGGAGCTTTGGAGCTGCTGGGGACGGGCGGCACGAGCACACTTCCAGTCCTTGGCGCTGCTTGCAGTTGTGAGCCGGAAAATGTGTTGACGCGCGAAAAATGGATGGCATGTACAGTAGTAGACAAAAATAAACGTCCACTTGGCGACGTGTCTGAGTCTGAGACCAGTGTTGTCCTCCAGCCATTTGCGTGGTGTCACCACATTCCTGCAAGAGCTGCGCAAGAGCTCTCTTCCTTACCAACAGCTCCTGCTCCTCCAAGATCACGATGGCGCCGAATGGACGAGGCGGTGGTGGCGGACGAGGCGGCAGAGGCGGCCGTAGTGGCGGCCGTGGTCGTGGTGGTGGTGGTGGTGGTGGCCGTGGTGGTGGTGGCCGCAAGCCGGCGACCGACAGTCCAGACGGCGACGCTGCAGGTCCGTCCGAACCGACGGTGCTGCTGCGTTCGAACCCGTCGCACATCCGCAACAAAATGAAGCGCGCGCAAGTGATGCAGCGCTTCCGGAAGGAGAAGAAAGAGGTGAAGAAAGCCACGCAAGCGAAGCGCAAGCGCGAAGCTGAAGAGCTCGGCGAGAACGCGCCAGCAAAGCTCGAGCCGCGCACGATCGACAACACGCGCGAGCCCGAGGTCACAATGGTGGCGTCGGAAGGCGACGACGAAGTCGCAGGCGACGAGCACGACGACGAGTTCGCGCAGATCTTTGCGAACGTCGAGACGCCGAAGCTCATGATCACGACGCGGCCGTTCCCGTCCGGCGAGCTCTACCACTTTATCAAAGATCTGCTCTCGCTTGTCCCGAACGCATTCTACTACAAACGCGGGACGTTCGACATTAAAGAGATTGTCCAGTTCGCGACAAACAAGGAGTTCACGCACCTCATTGTGCTCTCGGAGAAGAGCAAAGTGTGCAACGGGTACGTCGACATTCACTCTCTAGCGCTCGGTTTTAGGCGGACGAGACCCGACTGACTTGTATCCATCGTGGCTCTAGGATGCTCGTGAGCCGCCTCCCAGCCGGCCCAACTGCGTTCTTCAAGGTCACGAACGTGAAGCTGAACGACGACATCAAGGACCACGCGAGACGCACGGACCACCAGCCGGAGCTCATTCTCAACAACTTTTCCACGCGGCTCGGGCACCGCGTCGGTCGGTTCCTCGGCTCACTCTTTCGCCACGAGCCCGAGTTCAAAGGCCGGCAAGTCGTGACGTTCCACAACCAGCGCGACTTTATCTTTGTGCGCCACCACCGGTACGTGTTTGAGCACGAGAAGAAGGCGCGGCTCCAAGAGATTGGCCCGCGCTTCACGCTCAAGCTCCGGTGGCTCCAGCAAGGCACGTTCGACACCAAGTTTGGCGAGTACGAGTGGATCCACAAGCAGCACCAGCTCGACACGTCGCGACGAAAGTTCCACCTGTAGAAAAAGCGGCTTTAGAAGGAGCTTCCTTTTTAGTCCGACACGCACCCACTTGGTACTAATCCTAGATCTTCATTTGGTCACCCAACCTCGTCTACTTAGTAAGTGGAACCACCTTGTCCAGACCCCACTATCATGGACACATGGACCCCATCACCAGCAGCGCAGCCGCCAGACTTTGGGCTCCAAGTGTCGTCGCGGACGCACTCGAACGTGTGGCGCTTTGTGCTCGTGATGCGCGCGCTCTGCTGCGTCTTCCTCGCACTCACCGCAGCCTTCTACGTCTATTTATCGCGGCCCGAGATGACGTACTTGGCGTCGATGCTCGGCCCGTCGGCCACGCGCGACCTCCAAGTCGTTGGCGCAGTCTTTAGCGGCCTCCTAGCGGCGCATGCGTACGCTATGGTCTCGATGCTCGGCTTCTCGCTCCAGTATAACCGGCTCGTGTACGCCCGTGATGCGAAGGACCAGCGGGACCTCCTCGCTCTTGTGTACCGGTACGTATGGCGCCAACAGCGCTCGTCGATCCATCCAAGCGGCGCTTCCGTGCCGTCGCCTGCTACTGTCGACAGCCTTGACACCCCGTCCATCCGACGAGTGGCCTGCAGTGTGTGGAGAAGAGTCCAGCGTGCGTACCAGAAGCTCTACGGTCGACGCGGGGTCTTTGGCGTCGAGAGCGAGTACTTTGAGCTCGACTTTGCGCTCCGGGAGGTCGTCGAGATCGCGTCCCAGACGATCCAAGCGTACTACGCGAGTCTCTTGATCGCGAGCCCTGTGATCAACACGCTGTACGTCGCAGTGATCACACTCAACTGCTGGTCCGGCCCGGTCGTGTCGCACGTCTACCACCACTATGAAGACAACCGACGGCGGGCTCGACGCGCTAACGCGATCTCACGGCAGCTGAGCGGCCGTGTCGACCTCCTCGACGCGTACATGGACGTCCGGTCATTGGCGCTCGAGCGCGTCTGGTGCCTGTGTACGGAGATTGTGCTGGACATTGGCGCTGCGATGCTCGTGCCTGCGCTCATCTTTGCGCCGTACGCACGCGTCTTTGACGTGCACGCGCACGCATTCCCAGTCGAGCTCGTGTACGACGACGTCTGGTTCGTCAACATGGTCATGGCCACCCAGCAGCTCTTTGTCGCGTCGCCGTTCGACTTTGTCTTTACGATGGCACCACACGTTGGGATCTACTTGGGCCTCAACAAGCTCGTGTCGCTCGCGAAAGTCACCGACACGACAGCGTCTGTGCTCGTCGCGTCCCGGAGCCGGTCAGTCGTGTCGCCACCGACGACAACGACGCGTGTCGCGTCGAGTCTCTTCCTCGACCGACTCCGGAAAGCGCACGCAGAGCCGGGGCTTGAGCTCAAGACGTTCCGTGTCCAGCTCGCACGCACGGAGCTCCGGATCAACTCGATCGCCAAGACGCTGCTCCACGGCGTGTTTGTGTTCTGGGGCGCCGTCATCCTCCTCTTGCACGCGGCGTCGTTCCTGTCGTACACAGACGCACACGTACGCGGGTGTCGCCAGCGCGTGCGGCCGTGGCTCGCGTTCGACTTGCCCTGTGCCGTGTTCGAGTACAACTGCTTGGAGCACAACACCATGAGCGTGCCCGAGAGTGCGTTCAAAGGACTCGAGTCCAACGTGCTCGCAGCGCTGCTCGTCACGCACTGTCCAGCCCTCGTCGTCCCGACTACGATCCGGGCGTTCCGGTACCTCATTGGGCTCGAGATCTACAACTCGACGATCGTCGCGTGGCCGCAGCACGCAGCCGTCAGTGACGCGTCGCACCCGAACCTCAAGTACCTCTTCCTCGGCCGCGTCAACATGACGCGCCTCCCAGTCGGCGTGCTCGAGCCGCTGCCGCGCGGGTTTGTCGACTTTGAGATTGTCGGGTGCAACTTAACCGACCTCCCCACTGACTTGGCTGCACGGTGGAATCGCCACGCGCTGCCGACGCTTAGTATCGAGCACTGCGCGTTGAACGAGTTCCCAGTCGCGCTCACGCGGCTCCAAGTCAAAGACCTCTCATTGCATGGGAACCCTATTCGCTCGATGCATTCGGTTCGGTTCGACAAGAGCGTCGTCGACCCACTCGCGACAATTGTCCTATCAGGGACGCCGCTGCGCGACCTACCGGACGAGATGCCGCCAATGGTGACGACGCTCAAGTTTGTCTCGGTCGAAAACACGGAGCTCGCAGTGTTCCCGTCCTGGGTCGACACTGTCCTCGCTACACACAGAACAACCACAATCTACGCGGCCGGCACGCCGTTTTGCGCGTCCCTGCCGCCAGAGGTCGTGCACGCCAAGTACGGACACGGAGCTGCCATTACGTGCGTCGATAGAAGCCGATTTGCGGACGGGAGGCTCCCGCTCGACCTTCAAGCGAAAAGGAGACAACTCGCACCAGGTCGTTAAGTCGACGTATTAAGTTGACAAGTCGGTTCCGACCGAGAACGGTGCACTGGTATCCCGGCTCCGTGGGCTCAACCCTCTTGCATTGTAGCGTTCGGCGCGCTCAGCCGTACTCCCAGGATGCGGTCCGTGAGCCAGCGGGGTGCCGCCTCAAGAGCGTCCTCGACACGACGTCCACCCCACACTCTCCGACCTCAACCGTTGCCTCAACCGCCCTGGTGGTATACACACCAGCCAAAGCGTGTGTCTCGCGACTCCGTACGCATATGCGTACCTCTGTCGTCCACTGCAAGTGCCAGCAGCGCAACACGTCCACCGCCAGCGTCGAGTCCATGGACATAGCGCGCGAGTCGCGGCCTCACGTGTTCGCGCGCGACATGCCGGTTTGCAATCGGGAGCCGGTGGCAGTGGCAGTGGCGGCCATGCGCGCACGTCGGCACGTCGGCACGTCGCGCCGCTTGGCACGCCCGAACGATGGCGACACGGCGACTCACTCGTGTGGCGACAACACTGGCAACTTCAAGATCGAACTTTAGCGGGAGTTGCGCGCTGACTTGCTTCAGATACCCTATACAAACACCAAGAGTGCAAAAACGTCCGCACAATCCGTCTCAGCACATTCGTCGGAAGTGTCAGTCGTAAACACGAGCGCGAGTGCGATTCGATCCGATTCGCCCCCTCTTCCTTGGTTCGAGGGGTGGCGGTCTCCCCTCCCTACTTCTTCCCACCCACGCTCCTGGCCATGAAGGTCTTGGTGCCACCGGATGCGGACGTGCTCGTGTGCGCGCCGCCGCCTGCGCAGCTGCTCCGCAACGGGTACCAGGAGTTCGTGGACCTGTTCGTGATCATCACGGTTGGCATGGTAGCGATCGTCCTGCTCTTCCGCGTCGCGTTCGCTCCGCTTGCAAACAAGCGAGCGACTGCGACAGGCGCTGTCCCAACTGCAGCGAACAGCGGCGGCCGCAGCAGCCGCACACGCGCATCCGCAAACTCTGCGACAGCGCTCACGAGCGGAGCAAAAGGAGCGACTGCGCTCGCTCCGACGGGCGGACCCGCGCCGCTCAGGCGCCACGCGAGCGTGAAAGAGCGGCTCGAGTCCGAGATCCGGTCGATCCTCCCTCGACGATCAACGTACTACGCGACGCCGTTCTTCTCCGACACGATCGTCACGAAAGGCGAGTTTATCGACACGCTCGTGGAGCTCGGCCACGACACCCTCGACGGCTGGCTGCTCGTGAAGAAAGGCGCTCAGCGTGGGAAGAACTGGAAGAAGCGGTACGTCGTCCTCGACGGCAACGGCCGTATCAAGTACTATCCAAACGCAGAAGCGGCTCGACGGAACGTGAACGTGAAAGGCTCGCTCGCAGTACATGCAGTGCGACCAGCGGACCCGCTCGAGTTTGGCGCAAACACGCTTGAAGTCCGCGGGACACTGGGCGGCACGTACTTTGTGCGGGCAGAGAGCGACCTCGCAGTGCGCAAGTGGCTCGGCGTGCTCACGAAACGCGCGATCCAGAGCCGCGTCCCCGGCCGGATCGACTCGACTCGGAGCGCGGCTGTACTGGCTGTCGGGTCGGACGCGACTAGCGACAGTAGTGGTGGTGGAGCGGCAGCCGAGACGACGAGTGCCAGTGACGTGCTGAGTCCGCTCAAGTCGCACGGACTCGAAGTCGTCGTGGACGACATGTCGTACACGAAAGAAGGCTCGTTGCGGCAGTTCTACCTCGTTGCGAAGTTCCGGTCCGAGTTCCACGACCACGCCCACGTCCCTGTCGGTCAAACGGCGCCGAAGCCGTGCGAGAAAGGCGGCGTGGTGACGTGGCACGAGACGCTTGCGTGGCACTTCCAGGACCACGCGTGCATCGAGTGCGACGAGTGCCGGGCGCTCGGATCAACAAGCGGGACCTTCAATGGCCTCCCCGACATTGTTGTGCTCCACGTGTACGAGATCCACTTGCGGTACCTCACGACGAAGATTGGCGAGACGTCGATCTCGCTCCGCGAGCTCTTTGGCTTCGCTGGCATGAAAGAAGCGAGTGTGAGCTGTGCGTGGCCCGTGACGTCGCCGACCGACGCGACGCTCGGCCACCTCAGTCTTAAGCTCCAGTACAGTGTGAACGCAGCAGCCGGAGCGTCCGTGACGCCGTTCCTCGTCTCGTCCGAGTCCGAGCGAGAGCTCGTGGGCGAGTACGACGTGCACCCGGCGGTGAAGACGTGTGTCGAGCTCTTTGACCTCTTCTACGTGAACAATCGGCTCGACCGGTGGCAAGAGTACTACAAGGCCCGAGGCGACACGGAGGTCGAGATTGGTGACTGGAGCGCGTCGAAAGAGTTTGGCGGCCAAGTGCGCGTGATCAGCTGCCGGTCGCTCACGAACGCAGCCATTGGCCCGTCGTCGACCATGAACACGACGACGCAGCACGTGTTCTTTGCGGACGCTGCGAGCGCCGACCCGGAGCGCTTCGTGCTCGAGTCCAAGGTCTTTCTGCACGACATCCCGTACGGCGACTGCTTCACAGTCGAGCAAGTGACGGTCGTGGAGCGCAATGCGACGACTGGGAACTTAGTTGCACGCGTCTACCTCGGCATCCCGTTCTCGAAAGGGTGTATGTTCAAGTCAAAGATCATCTCTGCGACCCGTGAAGGCGTGCTCACGTCTACGAAACTCCAGTACGACCTGCTCAACAAGACAGTCGACAGTCCAGGAACCAACGGCAATGGCGCCTCTGCCGCTGCAGTGACGCCATTCCTCGTCAGCAAAGAAGAGGAGCGGTCGCCACTCGGCGAGTACGAAGTGCACGCCACTGTGAAGGACGCGCTCCACTTCTTTGACGTCTATTACGCTGACAACACGCTCTCGCGGTGGGAAGGGTACCACAAAGCTGGCGGCGACTCGGAGCACGACGTGAGCGAGTGGGTAGACTCGCCCGAGTTTGGCGGCCAAGTGCGCACGATCAAGTTCCGCGCCCAGTCGAACTCGAGCCTTGGACCGCCGTCAACGACAGCGACGCAGACGCAGCACGTGTCGTT
Source organism: Globisporangium uncinulatum (assembly GCA_023333755.1). Lineage (NCBI taxonomy): Eukaryota > Oomycota > Peronosporomycetes > Pythiales > Pythiaceae > Globisporangium > Globisporangium uncinulatum. The sequence continues at coordinate 13,699 of JAASFJ010000206.1, read as the reverse complement.
CTCACGCAAACGGGACGGGGCCGACCCCGACTTGCTCGTGGTCGAGACCAAGATGTCGCTGCACGACATCCCGTACGGCGACAGCTTCCACATTGAGACTGTGTACGAGATCAGCCGGGACGCGACCGACGGGAAGCTCCTCGCACGCGCGTACATTGGCATCCCGTTCTCCAAGAGCACGATGTTCAAGTCCAAGATTGCGTCCGCGACGAAAGACGGGGTCGTTAAGGCAACGAAGCTGCTGTTCCAGGAGCTCAAGAAAGCACTCGAAACTGGCGGGAGCGGCAGTGACGCTACCACGACCGCCAACGGTGGAGCTAACGTGACTGGCGGACGCGCGTCGGACGCTGGTCGGAACTCGGAGCTCAGTAGCTTGAGCACGAACGCACTCGGACCGCCGCCTCGCCGTGCTGTGCTCGCACGGTACAACAGCAACCTCGACGGCAGTGTGGCGCTCGAAGAGATCTTTGAGAACCAACGCGTGAGTATCTTTGGTAAGTGGGGTCCGAACCACCTCCTCCCGACTGACCGCGAGCGCTTTACGAACCGGAGCGGCGACGTCGAGCTGAGCTTTGAGCAGATCGAGCTCCCGCCGCACTGGATCTGGACGACGCCGTGGAAGATTGACAAGAGCTACACGGAGTGCGACGACGAAGGCTGGAGCTACGCGACTGACTTTCCGCGGTTCAAAAACCACCTCGCGCGTGGTAAGTCGAGCATGAAGCGCCTTGGTGCGTCAGTCCGGCGCCGTCGCTGGATTCGGATGATGTGCTACGTGCCGCCTGAAGGGACGGGGGCCACTGCTGCGATTGCAGGCGGCGCTGCGGCCACGACGACATGAGGAGCTGGGACGGGAGGAAGTTGTAAGTCGCAAGAGGGCCCCGGTCGCATGGTGTGGGCAGCCGAGTCTAGTCTAACTTTAGGCTAGCCTAGTCTTCTTTTAGACAAAGAGAGGCAAATGTAACCCCACAGCGCTTCATCCCATAAACCACCTGTGGTTCACAGAGAGCTCTTTCAGGCCCTCGCTCATTCTGCAATCAACCGCCTTCCACTCCAGCACCAGCCCCACCTCCAAGCTATCTGCTCCAAGCTCCAAGCTCCAAACTCCAAGCTCCAGACTTCAACCTTCAAGCACTTTGGAGCGAGCAACAATGAACTTTGTCCTCCGCGTCCTGCTGCTCGCGTTCGTGTGTGCAGCGACGATCCCAAGCTTTGCGGCGAGCGCGCAGCCGCGGTCACTCGCGGAGCGGCGGACGGAGATGCGGCAGCGCATCCTCCAGGCGCAGTCGGCCAAGCAGGCGGCGTTCGAGAAGCGCGAGAAGGACTTTTTCAGCGGCAAGCGCCGCAAGTGAGAAAGAGGAGAGCTCCACGACACGCGAACATCGATAGAATGAAGGAGTGGATGCGGTACATTCGAATGCTTTTCAAGTCGTTGAGCTTGCTGGTTGACACGCTTGCTGGCCGCGTGCGCGTTGAGTTGCTGCGTTCGCCGTTACGTGAAGCACTTGCGCAGCTTTCCTCTTAAAAACGACTCGGGTGCTGCACGAAGCAAATGGGTTCGGAAGTCGTGAACAAATGTGAGCAAAGGCGATATTGGCGTCACATCTCATCAGTACGTGCACGCGCCAGCCAGCGGCAGCGAGGACATCGTTCAGGTGCAACGATCGCGTGTACTGGTTGTGAACGGAGCAGAGTGTCAATCTCCAGCTCCAGCAAGGCAAAGGAGGTGCCAAAGTTCATCACGTTTTTACTGTTGCACCGCGAGTCAGCTTGCTCAAACTGGCTCACTTGCAATCGCTGCAAGCTCGTCGGTTCACCGCCAGACCACTGTTTCTTTTCATCCTCGTCTGGTCAGAATTGTAATTTCTGCACTCCTTCGAACCAGCACTGGAAAGCTCCAAATCGCCAGTCGAGCGTGAAGCGCCTCGTGACGAGAAGAAGCAGCAGTGAAGCGCCCGTCGCCAGTGATCATGAGGCGCGAAGTGCTGCTCGAGCGCATCTTCTTCGCCGTGCTCCTCGGCATCTCGCTGCTGCTGCTGTCGATCGCGATGCTGCGCAGTGACATGGGTGTGTAGTCGCCGTAATCCTGTGTAGCGTTCGTTTTCTTCCACTCTGCATATTGATTGCGACGGACGCACACGTTCCTCACTCTTTTCGCGCCTTCCATGCGCTTGTAGCCCCACCGACAGCGTCGACGCGCACGTTCCGAGACGGCTTCATTGTCGCTGACCGCGTTGAGCGCCGCACTGAGACCGCAACGCCAGACACAGACGCCGAGAGCAGCCGGACAAGTACCGCTCCCGCACTGCGCAACGAAGCTGAGGACGGAGACGCCAGCAAAGCGCCTACAACAGCCGCGCCAGCAGCGATCCACGTAAGCGGTGCAGACGCACACACGACCACAATCAAAATGGAAGGCGGCGACGAGATCACCATCAAGCGAGGAGCGAGCTCGAAGAATAAAATCACGACGATTTCGACGCACGAGGACGGGAAAATCACGATCGAGAATCACGACGAAGCAGCAGATGGCGCGGTCGCATCCACAGCAGCGGTGACGCCGACTCCCGCGCCTTTAAAGCAGGCGGGAGGCGCCAGTGTCGTCGGAGCGGCCAGTCCCAATAATGACCCAGTGCCGGTCCCAGTAGCGAAGACGCGGTCTGTCGACTTTGTTGGCGCGTACGACGACGCTGAGACGGACGCGGACCCGCAGGCAGCAGTCGACTCGGACGATATGGGCGACAACGACGTCCCGAGAGCCGCGACTGCGACCACGGACGCTGGCGACAGCACGCATGCGATCGTTGTGGGGAAGAAGAAAGTGACGATTGTGAGCGTCGGGCGGTCGGAGACGACTGTGAGCCTCGCAGACGTGGACGACGTAGCACCAGTGGCAGCAGAGGAGGCCACGGCAGGGAAGAAGGTGTCGACCAGCAGCCGGTAGCCCTCCTGAGGTAGGCAAGTGCGATTGTGTGTGTTTCTTGTCGTTTGTAACAAAAGGAAATCAGTCAGTCAGTTGAACTGTGGGTGGAAATGCACTGATATTTATCATCCAACGGAGTTCAGCGATCGGACTTTAGCGAACTTAAGACGACTCAGCGCGTCCGCTCCCCTAAAACCGGTCCAAAGACGGTCCTAGTGGAGGCTTGGACCCTCGCGCACGCACGTCCAGAACCGCTTCACGTACGTCGCCGGCTGCTTCTTCTCGAGCTCAATGTCCCGACGCATCTCGAGCACTTTCAGCAGCTCCGTCTGGTCGAGCGTACCGTTGCCTGCCATCAGCCAGCCCCCCACACACTCTCAGCACCCGTGATGAAGGCGTCTGTTCCTCTCCATAAACCACCATAATGGGCAACGCACCATTGCCGTCAAAGACGCGGAACGCGAGCTGCACGACTGGGAACGACAGCTCGACGCCGCTCACGACGCGCGTGGCACGGATAAAGTCCGATTCCGTAATCTCTGCTGCCCCCGTGAGCTCGAACGCGAGCTTAATGTCCTCCAAGTTGGTCTGCACGTTAAAGTGGAACTTGTAAAAGTCGTCCCACGTCACCAATTCCTACAAAAACCACCATTAAAGCAGTCAGTACGAGCATCCATAAGAGGGACAACCACCCACTCCAGACCCACTTGGCTCGCGTTCAGCGCCTGGACGCGCTCAAGATACGGCGCGAGCCGCTCAGGGTCAAAGCACGAGACGAGCGTGACCGCAAAGTCGTGGACCGACACGACTTCTTGGCTCGGCTGCTTGGCGTTCGGGTGCGGCTTGGCGTACAAGTCGAACTCGGCTTTGAGAACTTGCTTGCGGAGCAGGTCGAGCACGGCTTCGAGGTCCTGCGCCTTGATGCGCTTCGTCCCGAACCGACCAAAGAGGTACTTAGTCAAACGTGGGAGCGTCCGCTCCGCAGAGATCGTCACTGGTCCGCCAGCGTCGTCGGCTGTGATCGTACGCAGGAGGTTCTCAATCACGTGGCAGAACTCGGCTTTGTCCACACTCCCGTCGCCGTCGAGGTCAAACATGGCGAACGCCACGTCAAAGTGCTCCTTTGGGACTGTAAATGCACAAAAGAAGTTGGGCGTCAGAACCATCAAACTGCATAACACGCACTTCAGGCTGTTTCGTCTGTTTCGTAGGTTACGTACTCTGGAGCAAGTGGATGAGCAAGTAGCACTCTTCGTACGTGATGAGGCTGTTCGCATCGCCGATAAAGTCGCACGTGTACTCCACGTCCGACCGCTATACAGTACACACACTCCCTTTCCATCAGTCCATTATCGTGTGGTCCGCACCCTCCACAACCAGCGAACGCACCGGCGTCTGGAGACGGAAGCGCGGCAGAATGAGCGAGTGGAGAAAGTCCGTGAACGTCATGATGCGCGCTGCGTCTTCGCCAGCGCCTGCTGTGCGGCTCGCGTACGCGTCGAAGCGCGCACGGAGCGATTTAATGTCGCGGCGGCTCGCACGGTACTCGTCGAGGTGGCTCTTCATGAGGTCCACTTCTTCCAGCTTTGCGTTGTGCTGCGTGCGTTTCTTCAGCAAACTGCGGCGGCCACGCGACTTCGGCTCCGTCTGCGCTGCAGCGGACGCTGCATCGGCAGCCTCTCCGTCCACTACAGCGGCGATGAGCGCACTACGGGGCTCGTTCTCGGTCGCGGCCGCGGCCATCGTCACGGAGCCTGCGAGCGCGAGCGCCGCCAGGTGAGAGAGCCACGCCGGCCGCTCTCCAGCGTCCGTGGACTGAGCTCCGGCTTTCAAGGCGGTGCGGCCGATCGCGGGGGAGGAAGCGAGGCGCACGCAGCGCAGCACAGTACGCGCAGCCGTCGGTGTCATCATCGCTGCTGCAGATCAAGACCGGAGGCGAAATGAGTTTTCGAGTCACTCTTGATTTCAGTATGTGGTACCAACAACCGAACAACTGTCATTCGCTCGTTTTTATACGAAAGACAAGTCAAGACCGATAATCCGAGCCCAAGTCGCCACGTTGCAGGCGGTTTTGCGAGATCTGATCGACCGACCCACACTCGCAATTGCTTGCCGTCGATGGCGTCGTGGCGCACGTCGTCACCGTCGCCGTCGCCGCTGCTGTCTCAGAGCCCTGCGAGCCCCGCCAAGCGGCTGCGGCAGCTCTCGGCCCATGAGCGCGCCCGACGGGCGAGCGGCGACGCGACAGCAGCCGTCCACGTCGGCGCTGAGCCAGACGGCGCCGACCTCACAGCGTACTACGCGTTCTCGCGCCGCCGAAGCAGCAGCATGAGCGTGAGCGTCTTGCGTGACGAAGCAGGTGCGGCAATGGCTACGCTGACTGGCTAGTTTGATAGGTACAATAGCTGCCTCACCGGCTGGCGGGATGCGCGTACCAGGCCTCTCGGGCTTCCTCGAGTACAAGAAACTGGACGGCTCGTGGCGGCCGTTTCTCTTCCAGACGATCGACTTCCAGCTCATGGTCTACCGCGTGCACGTGCGTCAGTGCTGCCTGCCTAAAAGAGAGTGTAGGGTAGCGAGGATGATGACTGTGCAACTGACGGAGCGTGGGTGATGACGCATACACCCGCATGTACAGCCGACGCACCAAGTGAGCGTCATGACCGCAGACATTCGGAAAGCGTCCGAGATCGCGCTGGCGCACGAGCCTGGCGTGTGTAAGTGCGCGTGCCGTCTTCCAAATCGTATACAGTTGGTAGGACGACCAACCGACCGCACTCACGAGTGCGCGCCTTCTGATGCCCAACCACTGCGAACGGTCGATGGCCGCAGCTCTGAACGACACGCGCATGTTCCGCCTCGGGATCAACGGCACAGTCATCACGCTGCGCGCAGTCTCCCACCACGCAGCCACGTACTGGATCGAGGTCGGTACTGAGAAGCTGCAGTCATGGGGAGACACGACCACTCACTCACACTCGGTCGGTGGGACGTGCGGCAGGGCCTTCAGCAGCTCAAAGCAGGCAAGTCGCTCGAGATCGTCGGAGACCGGCCGACACTGGGTACGCGCTTGTATCGTGTGTACTGGGCTTCCCAGTCCTGCCGCTGGTGGCTGGCTCACGTTCCAGTGTGGCTTCCCTGTGCTCGCTGGCAGAATCCGAAGACGATATCTTCCGGCAGATTGACCAAATGGCGCACTTGCGCGAGTGGGTGCCAGCGCCGTCGAGTTCGCCGTTCTGCTGGTTCTGTTTGCCGCCGCTGACTGTGTCTTGGGGGCCGAGCTAAGTGAAGCGAAGACGGAACCTGAACTAGGGCCAACTCACTGTGCAAACGCGCTTGGGTGCGTCCGACGCACTGCGTTCCTTCAGGAACCAACATCTGGAGCGAGTGAATCTCTCATAGTGCACACGCACCGAGACTGAAAGCAGCCTTGATGGCCCACACGAACTGCAGATCTTCAAAGCTGCTTGTCCACACAGACCGACAAGGACAACGCCCCGTACTATAATATACAGAAGCTGTCTGGTTCTACGACCAACATCCTGGGCACCAGACTCTCCTCCCGTCTTGTCCGTAACGACCATGTGGCCAGCGAACCGCGTCAACGTGATCGTGGTGATTGGACCATGCGGAGGAGCAAGGCCACAGCTGGGTCGACGCGTCACGCGAGGATATCATCTCTGGAGGGCCCGAAGTCGGGGTTAAGTGGAGACTTTCCTGCGCGTTCATTGGTGAAGTGGAGTTCACTGCATTCGATTTACGGTGGTTGACTAGCTTGACGCCAGTACTGTAATCCTGCAGCGAAGGGGGAGTCCTGTGTCTGAGACCACAGAAACAGCAACCTCGGGCTTGAGGAGTGGTCTGAAAGGAGCGCCACGCACACGAACGACGAGAAGAGGGTCCTTTGTCTCTGCCTCGCTTGCTCGTAGCCGTGCGTTGCGCTGTGCCGAATAAGGAACCGCGTAGGGCAGGAAGATAGAGGTACAGTACGGCGGGATCCAGTGGCGACGACGCGAATGCGAGAAGCTGAATGTGCGTCCTCGTACAAGGCCCGTTATCCAGTGACGTGGTGGCGCTCTTGGCCGGCCATCAGTCTTGCACGCTTTGGTGAGCTGAGACTACTGAGACCAAGAAGTAGAGAGAGAGAGACTGCGAGATTGAGGCCAGGACAACGCGATGGCGACCAGTTTTATGGACCGCGAACCAACCAACCATCGAAAGTCGCCGATTCGGTGGAAGAGGACGCGTTTCGTGCGCTTGCGCATGGCGCTCGCCACGAACGACACGCTGCAAGCGCGACGGACTCGGCGTAATCCTGACATCGACACGACCCCGACCCCGACGGCTGCTCTTGCTGCAACTACGCCAGCTACTGTAGTGTAGTTTGCTACTGAGAGCTTGAGGAGTGGTTTTTCATTGCCAACGCTGCGAATGGAGGGGTGCGAGATTCTCTTTCGTGGGAAATTGGGAGCAGCATGGACGCAGCGACGCGAAGACGTGCCCTCCACTCATACTGAACTCCCTGCGGGCAACATCATCGGCTCCTTTGGAAGAAAGCGTCAAACGGGACAGTGGGCCATTTTTATAAATCATAATTCGATCTAATTCCCCGCCGTAGTAATTCGTGCAGCCTAATTCCATGGTTAAAACCTGCGACTCGAACTGATGATGAGAAACCATTTTCGCTTTTACTTTGCTCTCCCAATCCGGACACCTCGACCCGACAGCCACTTGCTTGGCCCCTCCGTGCCTTCTCGATGCTCTCGATCCCGCACGTGTCGCGCAACCCCGAGCGGCGGCGACGCGCACGCGCAGCAGCCAGCGAAGCACAGTCGCAGGCGCTCGGAGCGCCGCCTTCGCTCGCTCTCGCGCTGCTGCCCGACTCGGCGCAGCTCGTGCTCATCGAGCAGCCGCCTGCCGTGAGCAGCTGTGACCAGCCGCCACGCCGCCGCGTGCGCCGCCGTGCGAAGAACTGCCGCAACCTCGCGCGCTTCGGCGCCGACTACGCGGGCTTCCGCCGGCTCGCAGTGCGCGACCAGCTCACGCACTTCGACGTCGAACGCGTCCAGCACCAAGTGTGGGAGCTCGAGCAGAAACGCGTCTTGCTTCAATCGATCGCACTCGTACGCCACGCAAACGCGTCTGCGCTTGTCGCAGACAAGGTGCACGAGTACTATCTGCACTTTTCACGCGGCTACGACCCACGCGGGAACGTCGACCACGGCCACTTGCTCGAGTCGCTCTTGCGGTCGATCATGATGGACGACGTCGAGTCGCCTGCGTTCCGCGACCTCGACACGTTCTTATTGCAGTGGGAAAACTACTCACGGTACCACGCAGAGATGCTGCTCGAAGTCGAGAGTATCCAGCCGCTCGCGAGCGACGAGGCGAGCATGTACCTTGTCAAAGTCCAGGGCATGAGCCGTCTGCGCATTTCACGCGATACGATCAAGCACTTTTTCAAGCCGCTCTTGGACGACGAAGCGATGGTGCAGCGGCTCATTGGAAAGGAGTACGTCTTCCCGTTCGTCACGCTCTTTTACTTTAACCTCGACGGCCGGGTCTTCCGCATGGAGCCGCGTGCTGACCTCGCGTCCGGGCTCTTTAACCTCGTCACGGATCCGTTCGCGACGGTCAAGCTGCTGGGCGCGTCGCAACTCACAGACGACGGGTGTCTGCACGCGTATCCAGAGAGCGAGACCGACTCGAGCACCGCCAGCACGAACAGTCGCCGGAGCTCAAGGGACGAGGACGACGAGAGCTTTACGACGCTGTCGGACTGATACATTACTATGGTGGCCATCTTCTCCCAGTGCTCCCACTAAGTCCGGATTTCCTTCCGTGGTTGATCTGACTGACGTCTGAATGGCACGATTGACGTCCCCATTGCATTCTTTCACTGCGTGTTCTCCAGACGGATCGTAGCCCAGCACATTCGTAATTTCACTCTATCCGCGCATACATTGAGAGAAGGAGGATGCGGCAGACGCTCAAGAAACACTCCCAGCTCGCAAGCAGCACACTGCGGGTCTCCTCTGCGTGCAAATACCACACATCCAGTGCAGTAAGAGCGCTATTCACACAGACACATAGCCAACCAAAGGCAGCGTTAGTGAGGAATATAATTATGATTCAAGAGTCCCGACTCCATTGCATGGATGGCGGTACGCACTCGATGAGCGCACTGAAGACGTCGTTGAGCTGCGCAGCTTGGACGCGACAGTCCTTCAGCACACGCGCGACCATGAGAATGAGGTTCGCGAGCAAGTCCTTGAGCTCTTTCAGCTGCGAGAGGCCGGCGCCGATCGTCAGGAGCTGATCGGTCCGGACACTGTCAATATCCACTCCAACCCCTTCCACCACCATCCACCATTAACAAGACGTACGCCGTGGACGACGAGGTAGAGTTTCCCCGAGAGGTCGCGGAGCTCTGGTACCGAGTAGAGCTGCTCGAGACGCGTCATCACTGTTCGACGGTACGCCGCGAGCGTCTCAGCGTCGTTGATCAAGTGAGCTTTGAGGTCACGGAGCGAGTTCGTGAGCCGCGTTCCAAGGTCGAGGCCATACGTTGCACGCACAGAGAGCGGGTGCAGGCGCTCCTGGAGAAAGCCGAGCGACGGCCAGTCCCCGCTGACCCGCAAGCCGATCTCAGCGCCGTTCTCCACGACCGACACAAGCCCGGTCATTGGCTCAAGCTCCAGAGTCCGGCTCGTGTGGCTTGGTGACACACGCGATGGTGCAGTTCCGTCGCTGCCACTGGCGCTCCCTGTCGCTCCTCGGCCGCGTGCGAGCTGCGGCAGCTGCGTGCGTTGCGGAACCCAGTGCACCATGAGCACCGCAGCAAAGAAGAGAAGGTCTTCCCACGAAAGGAAGCCTGTGACGCGGTGCGTCGGGTGGATCTCGAGCCGCGCGTGCTGGAGGAACATGACGCACGCGTACTTGCTCGCGAGCTTCTCGGAGATGAGGTACAGTTCGCTGATCGCTTTGCACGTCACGCCGTGGTACGCGCGGTCTTCCATCGCCGAGTACATGCGGCTCAGGTTCTCGAGCTGGCGGCGACAGCTACAGCGCAGTAAGTACGACAAGCACGCTTGTGTCAGTGCGCCAAAGAGAGACTAGTAGTTAGACACACAAGGACAGTACCTCTTGAGTGTTCGCTGGGCCTGGTCGCTAATCTCGTCGAGGTCTTTCTGGAGCTTGGCCGAGAGCTTCTTGCCTACGAGCCAGCGACCGACCTGGCCGTCGAGCGAGTAGTACCGTTCGATCATGTAGTGCTGCTGGATAGGCGGGATCTGGAAGAGCAGCTGCGAGCGGAACAGGCTCGGCTGCATGAGGTACTGCTCGAGCTTCTCGTACAGGCGATACTGGTCCACTGTGTCGCGCCAGAGGAGCTCCTGGAGTTTGTGCTCGTCGCCCAGCACAGGCAGGTCGATGGGCGTGCGCAGCCGGATGGCGAGCGCGTCGCTGGCGTTGTGACCCTCCAGCCACAGCGCGTAAATGTCCTCATTCACGTGGATCGGGTCCGTCAAGAACGTCTCAAACACCTCGCGCATCATGTTTGGGAGCTTCCAAAGTGAAAGAGAGTTGTGCTGGCGACGTTAACGCCAGATAACGTCTGCTAACATCAAAGTTGTTTGACGCCCGATAACTCCCGTTAACGCCAAGTTAGGGGTACAAGTTGACCAATCAGAATCTCCGATTGCTAAATCCACCAGACCGTTCATACCAAAATACGGTGAGCTCAACTTCAGTATGAAGACCTTTACAATGTATGTCATACTCATCGAATTTCACTTTAAACATGACAACCAACAAGAAATGTGGTAATACAGCTGATTCCAAAAATGAAAACAAAGTTTCAAAAAGGAAAACAATCGTATTTAATCGAAATTGCTTCGCCTGCGAGGCACGGAGAGAATCTCTCGGAAAGACGAGCGTGTCTGCTCCTGTCATTTCCACAACCGACACGTCGAGTCCACCGCTAAGCGCGTGGCTCACCGACAGTGTTTCTTGTCACGGCTCTTCAGCATGTGATGGCGGCGAACAAGCAAGTGCGTGAACGACTTGAAAGCAACCGAGCCCAAACATCGGGCCTCGTTGCGCGGCTGCTTGAGTGAGAGACAGCAGGCGCGGCAACAGCCAGCGCGGGAGATGTGCGTGCGAGTGCGGGCGACGTGCCCGCTTCACCGAAGGGAACAAGTGCGGTGATGACCGAAGGCACATCCGACTCGTCCGACCGCGAGGACGGCGAGGTCCATGACACTGTGGTGCATTGGACAGCCGACGAGTGGGAGGAGTACAACGCGAGTCGCGAAGAGCGTGCTCTGCTGCGTTTGGACCCGCTCGAGCGCATGAGCTCAGAGCAAGTGGTCGCGGCGTTGCGGACCGACGAGGACAACGACGCCACCATGGCTGTCGAAGGTGAGTCCGTGATCACCAATCACGAGACTGGGCTTGAGCCCGTCACGGTGCACGAGCGCACACGTGACTACTCGCTGCGGCTCATGCCGCCAGCGGAAGCGTGGCCAGTCGGCAACAGCGACGGCAATTTACTTGCGCAAGCAAGGGTGAACGTGGAGGACTATGATCTCTCCTTCGCTGCAGAGCGCGATCGCGCTCGCAACTTCGGGGTACCGCGCGTACACCCGATACCGGTTGTCCTCTATTCGAGAGAGACGGAAGCGGAGTATGAGGCTGCTTTTCGCTCGCACATCGAGTCCAAGGTGCTTGCCGATGGGAGCGGGCGCTCTGTGAACCTGGTGGCTGCTGCGCAACGTAGTCAGCGAATGCAGCTCGTGGCCGAGCGTGTACGTGAGTACCGCGAAAGCATTGGATTCACGCCGCTGTACGCACGTGCTCCTGCGAGAGCGGCCAGACGGCGCGCTATGGCTGACGTGAGTTTCTCTCTGCCGCCCGAGCCTCAAAGGCAGCGACAAGATCTGGCACGTCAAGGAGGCGTGCTGCAGGCTCCCATGAGCTCTGCGAGAGCGGGTACCAACGCCACTTCACGAGGTAGTGGATTTGACGACGCACCTTCTTTGAGCGCAACAGCGACTCAAAGTGGAAGTGCTGCTGACTAGTTCGGTCAGTCAGCTGCACCGGTGGCACACGCGTTCGCGGCGCCAGTGCATGCGGCTCCTGCCCCTGACTCTGTTGGCGTCCTTCTGTTGCTTTATGCGCAGAGTCAGCAGACGATTCGCGATCTGCAAGCTCGCCTGCAGGCGCAGAGCGAGGCGCTCGCGCAGCTCCGTGCTGACCACGAGAGCGTCGAGTCGAGTGTCCACTCGCTCGAGGTTCAACTTGGCGAGGAGCATGCGCGCTCGGAGAGCTTCCACGGGCGTTACGCGCCGCGTGTGAAGGCTTTGTGGCGACACCAGTCTGCCGGCGAGAGCCATTGCGGTCTCTCTGATGACCAGCGCCTTGGCGACTGGGACGATGATTCGCAGTGAAGTCGCTGTAGCGCTTCAGCAAGCTCACGTAGAACACGGGGTGCGTGCGCAGCTGCGTTGGGAGGTCTAGTTTGTAATTCAAGTCTCCAATCTTCTTTACAACACTGTAGGGCTCGATGAATCGTGGCAACAACTTGCTGCCCCTCGGAAGCGCAGTCACTAAGTCGTGAGGCAAGTCCTTAACGTTTAAGAGTACATTGTCCCCCACGTTGAACCTTTCGTCGTTCTTGCGACCATTACGGTCTGCATAGTACTTCTGCTTGTCTTGCGCAGCAACAAGCTGGTCACGCACGCGACGCAGCAAAGCTGCGCGCTCATCGACAAAGCGCCGCGCCAATGCGACGGCCTTTTGAGTCTGTTTAACTTCTTTTTTGTTGTTGTTGCCGCGTGAAGCTGGCTTGACAAGACAACTGTCTCAGTCGTTGACTCACTTTTGAAATGCCAGACAGGCTCTTTTCGAAAAGGTGCGGGTGGTACAATACCACTCCGAGTAAGTGCGCGAGGTACAGTGACTCTCCGCTTAGGTACGTATGGTACTGTACCTGGTACTGTATCAGCAAGTACTGTACCCGTCCGATTAATTTTGAGACGCTCGCCGCTCAAAAGGGGGTTATTTTTAGACTGGACGTCGAGTCGACAGTCTCTTTTTGCTCGCACACGCGGCAAAGCGAGAGCCTCAGAGCGTGATCTCGCGCGCTGCAAGCTGCTCTCATGGAGAGAGGCACGCGCAGGCGCTGCATGTTGTGCGCCGCTGTGCCCGCGTGCTTCGTCAAGACCGTCTGCCGGCTCAAAATCACAAGGCTTAAGACCACAAGGCTGTGCTGGCACGGTTTTTGCGTGTGATGCCTCAAGCTCAGACGCTGCGCTCGATGCGCGCGTCGCTCGAGAGGAGGGAACTACAGGCGCGTGGCGCTCTGCTCGTGGTGCGTGGCTGGCTGCAGCCCACGGCGAATGTGCGAGGCGCATGGCGCTCTCGCTTGGTGAAGATGCTTGCGCCGCGCCTTGTGTGCGCTGTCGGAGCGCTTGCGCGATTCGTTCGACTTGCATGTTGTGTGTCTATACATTGAACACGGTCGTTTTGCGTGTTGTTCGTTGCCGCGTTTGTTTGTACAGACTGCTTTGTGCAGCTGTTGCATGCTCGGACAGACTGCTTCGTGCAGCTGTTGCATGTCTGCGAAGTCATGCATGTGCGCTCGCCTTTGGGCGGCGCGTCACTGTGTCGCACTTGCTGCTGACACTCAAGCGACTTGGTAGCGACCTCGCCAATTGGCTGAGGTGTCTCGTCTGCAGACAGAGACTGATGGGCAGCATCCGCTGCGAGCGTGGC
>JAASFJ010000205.1:0-32983 GCA_023333755.1 Globisporangium uncinulatum | reverse complement strand
GCCCGAGCGTCCAGCTGCTCGATGACGAGGAGCTCGCGTCCATCGGGGCCTCGAACCGCAAGCTGAGCATCGCGAGTAGTGAGCTCTCGTTCGACTATGACAACCTGATCGTGATGGACCCGAGAGCGCTCGCGAGGCTCATGATTGCGAGCGCGAGCGACAACCTCAGCGCGGTCACGAGCAGCGGGACGGGGGGAACAACTTCAGCGGTCCGTGCGGGTGACGACAGCTCCGTGCCGTGAGCGGCAGGCTCGTCCCGCTGTTCGTGGCTCTGCGCCATATTACAGTTGGAGCAAAAGTTGGTGAGCAGTGTCATTGGAGCTGCTCGATGCTCCCAGTGGCGTCTTGCAGTGTGTGTGAAGCGAATTTTGCATGCAAGGCGATCGGACTTGTTGCACCAGGATGCTTATCCGGGCATATCCGCTCGAGCCCTCACAGCGCAGCAGCGCGGGAGGGGGGGGGCTCAGTCGTCCAAAACGCGATTTAGGCCACAAGTCGCATCGCACAACCACAAGGACGAGACAACGAGAGTTTGTTTATATCGACGACTCGGATGGAGAGACCACGACACTGGCATGCCTGCTACTGTACTCCACAAACTACGAGCGATAGTCCCAGGACGACCCGAGGCTGTCGCTCGTGCTACTCACGGTCGTGCGCGTCGACTGTGAGATGGACGGGTGGTGCTTCCCGGACGCGAACCGGCTCGTCTTGCATGGCGCCACAGACCCAGCGTCGTCGTCGTCGTCACTGCTGTCAAGCGTCTCGAAGCGACTCTCGCTGCCTTCACCGTGCCACTCGGACGAACTCGCGCGCGCCAATCGCATGCGCTGCTGGGAACTGTAGTGCGCGTACGTAGCAGTTGGCGGCGTCCGGTGCTGCGCCAGCTTCGCACGCTCAGTCTGGATCGACCGAATGAGCGCTTCTTGCTCTGCGAGCGAGCGCTCCATGTCGCGGAACGCCGCTGGGTTGTACGTCGGCTGCGGGCCGTGGTAGAGCGGCTGTGTCGGGGGCGGCGCCGGACGGCGGCTGCCGAGGTTCTTGCGCTTCTCACGCTCGAGGTGGCGCAGCCGGAGCCGCCGGAGCCGGTCCTGCTCCGACACGACGTCGCCGTCGTCCGTGCTCCAGCCTTCGTCCTCGCTCTCGCTCACCGTCGCCTGGGTAAACTTGGACGCGAGGAGCTCACTCGGGTCCTCGCCAGTAGGTGCCCCATGGCTCTCGAGCGGCTCGAGCAGGTACTTGCCGTTCCGGTCGCGCCGCCCTGTGTAGAGGCACTTGAAGCAGAACTTCTCGGCTACGACGGCGCTCGGACGCTCCGCACAGCGCTTCTCGTGCCACGGGACGCAGAGCGTGAGCGTCAGCACACAGTGCGAGCACACGGGCTCAGCGCACGCGCGGCACCGCGTGTGGCTCCGTGAGACGAGGCGGCCGAACGCTTTGAGGCACATACTGCATCGCTTCTTGCTACCTTTCGGCTGCGCGGCGACCCGCTCTCGGAACGCGTCGTACGTGAGCACGAGCTGGTTCCGCATGATGTACTTGACGTCAGCACTGTGCTCGAGGTTCACGATCGTAGGCGCCAACTTGGTCAAGAACGCTTTCGAGAGCCAGCCGGGGGCCGACCCGCTCGGGTCCTGGTACCCGTTCGCAAACACCTGGACGCTCTTGCTCGGTGCGTCGTACCGGTAGATGTACGTGCACGAGATGACGCCGCGGACGAGGTCAAACTCGCGCTGGTTCATGGACGCCACGTGCGCGGTTGAGAGCGAGTGCGTGACTTTCACCAGGAACGGCTCGCCGAGTTTGTTCACGACACGCTGCGAGTACTCGACGAACGCGTAGTCGCGGGGCGAGACGAACTTGTCGGCCGGCGACACGTGCGCGAGCCACTTGACGCCAAAAAAGTGGAACGGGTCGCTCGCAGTCTGCGTTTCAAAGACTTGGAGCACCGCCGCGTCGAGGAAGAGCTCTTGGTACAGGTCCGTCATCACTGCGCGCTCGTCGACTGTCGTGTCGCAGTACATGCCGTACTCCACGTCCTGGAGGTTCATACTGTGCACCTGGCCACGCGCGACAAAGTGGCGCAGTGATGCGTCCCCAGCCTGCTCTTTACGGCGCCGGTAGTACGCGAGGTTGGGCTTCGAGTAGTGGAGCTTCCAGTCCTTCGCAGCCGCGCCAACGATCGCGTTTGAGCTCCCGTCCCACGCGAAGAGCGACGTCTTGGCGAGCGCGTCCGTGATCATTTGCTCGCACACGCGCTTCAGTTCGCGCGTCTGTGCGGCAGAGACCGTCACCCGTGGTAGGAACTCGTCTGCGAGTGGGAACCGCCGGCGCGGGTTCAAGTACGCGACTTCAATCGAGAGTGCGTCGCCCGCAGTGCTGCGGAAGCCGTAGCCGTTGTTGCTCGCGACGTCCACTGCTGCGGTCGTCGCGGACCGGCCGCCCGAGCCTGTGCCGGAGCCACCTGCTGTGCTGGCGGAGTGCCGCTCATGCCGCGACGACGCCATCGGCGTCGGTAGCTGAAATGGGTGGCTGTGGGTACTACTACTACTATTGTGGTACTGTGTGCTGTGGTGGTGGTCAGGGAGGTATGCGGCGGACGCACTCATGGCGGCGTCTTGGGGTCCGTCTTCGTTAGCTGCTGGTAGCTGGGGGCGATCGCGGTCGGAGGCGTGGCGTCCAACGGGCTGCGGCGCGAGTCGCAGAATGACAAGTGGTGAAGCGAAGGTGCTCGCTGCCTGGAAAGGCGAGCCGAGTGACTGACAGGCGGGCAAGAGTGTCGCTTACCCATCAGCTCAGCGCCAAGCAAGCGTGTGCGTCAGCGCGTTTCACAACTGGTTGCAGCTCTGTCCTGCTCGATCTCTTTCCTTGACACGAATTGATGAGGGTTTTGTATGCTTGTGAGACTGTCGCGTTGACTCGTTCAACTCATGTGGGAAAGAGCCAGGGAGGCTCCGAGTCGGTCCGCAAAAGTGTCGTTTTGTGTGTCAGTTCGGAAACTCGACACGACAGTCACTACCTCGACTGCTGGTAACTCGGACACTTCGTGATCTGTTGCGAGTCTGATACGCGGAGAAGTCGAGCTGGTCAACCACGGTCTTTCGAGTATGGTCACTGCCTCAGGCCAGCCCAGCATGCCAAGCACCATGCGTACTGTGCCATGGCACGCTCGGCCTCCCACGTGCCTTGTTTGGTTTGGGGGTTGTGTGTGCTCTCGTTCTGTTTTCTCTCTCTACGCCATTCTTGTCGCCCGCTGCGTGTTCGGTTGCTGATCGAGCGATGCTCTCACCGCATGAACATCATCCAAATCTCGCGTCGATGGTGCGATCGCAACGAAGCGCGAGCAAGTTCACGTTCGGAGGCACTCCGCGCAGACGTGTGTGCATACAAATCTTTACTTTTACGGTGAACATGCCGTGGCTCGTGCGTGCATCGCACTCGTCAGGTTCTGTCTGACAGGCGAAGCGAGGCTTCATGAGCTGTTCGCTGCGGGCAGTGAAGCAATATCGGAATCCTTGGCTCGATAGCGAGCGGCGTTTGCCGACAGTCAGGTGTGTGAACGTCGACAGCGAAAATCATAACACATCGCGTCCACCACCGTGTGATCGATCAGAGACTGGACGTGACTCGAATCGAGTCGCCCCATATGGCAAGCACGGAGCTCTTGCCGTCGCTCACACCCACCCGTGCTTTGCTGTTTGGCAAATCGGTGGTGCGGCTTTTACAGAGCTGGACACATCAGAAGCGACCATCGAGTGCGCGCTCGCTGGTGTAAAAACTTCTTGATGGAGAAACAAAGCAGAATGCGCGCCATGATCGAGATCGATTGTTGTGCTTGCGGCCAGACCTCGTCATGCAACACAATCGACTTGCCGCTCCTTCGCGAACACTCCACAAGGCGAACGACTGACTCTTTCCCTCAGCAGACAGATAAGATCCGCGTCTCCAAGTGGACCACTTGTCTGTTTGACAGCAGCAGCACGCGCCAATCCGACACCACCGTGTCAAGGAACGACACTGTTCTTCAGGAGGACAAAGCATGTGACCGAAGGCTTGGTGACATGGAGGCCAAAGTGGTCGTCATTCCCGCTTTCGCTGTCGAGTGCGAGTGTCGAGTGAGTGGCCAACGTACTGAATACTTAAGTACCGTAACGGAAAAGGTCGTCACCGCTTGTGGACGGAACGCCAGCCCACCAGCAAGTTCCTCCTGTTCGGGGACCTCGAATCGAGGTGGAGTCGACCGACCCACTCTCGCACCCAGACCTCGACGATTTCGTTCCCTTTCACTCCCACAGGAGGCACAACGCATTCAGCCAGACTGACACACAGACTGACAGCGAGAGTTGGAGAGAGGGAGCAAGCGGCGAACAAGACCACACAGTCTCCGCTACCGCTGTCAGCGTTGGACCTGACCTGCGTTCTCCTACTGTGCCGAGTCCCGACGGATCGTCGGGTCCTTGTGCTCGTCGTAGGCGCGTGGCGCGTAGTCCACGTGCACGAACGCGCGCTCCACGCAGTCGAGCGCCTCGACCTTGTCCTGCAATGCGAGGCTGATGTCGTGCGCGTCACGGACGCACATGGTTTCGGGCAGAAGCACTTCGAGCTCGACGAGAAAGTTGTTCCCAAAGTGGTACGCGCGCACAATGTCGGACTTCATGAGCGGGTGGTGCACATCCGCGAGGTCGCGGATCTGGTCGATAAAGTCCGGGTTCGCCTCTGTAAGAGGGCCGTGGCCGTCGTAGCGAGTGGGTTAGAGTACAGAACAGTCGCCACACTATTGCACGCAACGCGTCTGCAAGCAGGAAACGGCACGGACAGTACGACTACTGTACGTACGCAAGCCGACGAGCTTCTCGACCTGCTCCTTCCCTGTCGCGAGCCAGCTCATGGCAATGTACATGGAGATGACGAGGCCGCCGAGCGAGTCCATGTACCAGAGCTGGTGGTGCCAGTGGGCGAGCATCGACGTCGTCACGGCCACCGCGTTGCTAAACACGTCGTTCCGATGGTCCTGAGATCGGTCGACAAAGTACAAGAATGCCGTCATCACCTGCGTGGGTTCGAACGGCGCAAAGACCACAACCACACGCCTACACACAAACGCACCTGCGCCAGTGCATCGGCGGACGGTGAGTTGCTTGCAATGCGCGAACACAGGAACCAGAGCACCAGCTTGACGCCGATGGCGACGCCGAGGATCGCGATCGTCAGCGGCGTCATGTTGAGATCAGGGAGCCGGCCTTCCCAGCCTGCGATGAGTGTCTCGACGGCCTTTTGCATCACTTCGATGGCTGCTCCGTTTCATGGAGGGAGGCAATGAACCGTTAGTCGTCAGTGCAGCCACGTTCCACCCTCTCTCTCCGATCCCAATCTGCTCACCTGCCATCCCCATGAGCGTCGCCGAGATGACGACTGCGATGGGTTCAAGTCGGCGTCGCCCAGCGGGATACCGCTCGCTTGGCGTGTGCATGCGCTTGTCTGAGTACCAGAAGAGCGCCTGGGACGTGAGGTCGAGCACGGAGTCGACAAGCGACGAGAGCACGGCGAGTGAGCCGCTGGCCGCGGTCGCGTACAGCTTCGCGGCTGCCAGCAGCACGTTGATCGCCAGCGACGCGCGGATCGCCAGCTGCACGCGCAGCGAAGCGGACGCTGGGATGAGCTGCGCTTCCAAGTCGTTCTGCTTGTGCAGCAGCGAGTGTGCGACCTGCGACCGGCGTGCGCTCGGGTCTCCGCTCTTTGCAGTCGGAGCAGCGGCAGGCAGCGGGATGGCGCCGTAGTCCGTGCGGGGGGTCGGTAGCGTGGTGTTGCCATTGCTGGACGACGAGTGGGCGTCGTCCCGAGACACCAAGGGACTCGCAGCGGTGGAAGCGCTCGTCGTGCTCCCATTCTCCACCATCGTCAAATGCCGGATGATTTGAAGTGTGTCGCTTCGAATGGGAGGATAGATCGATCGTTCATTGGTTGTCTCTCATTTGTTTTCATTACCATGAACCATAGTGTCAGCAAGATGAAGAATCCAACGTATCTATCCGAACGGATGCAGTACATATTTGCGATTTTTACTGGAAAGCACTCGCTGGACCTCGAACCGACATCCAATCGCACGCACGCGCCATGTTCGTGCTCACGCGCCTCTCGGACGTCATTCCTGTGAGCCCCGAGCTCTTTGACGCCGACTACACAAAGGTGCTGGTCGAGGAGGTCGACCGCAAGTACGCGAACAAAGTGATCGCGGACGTTGGGCTTTGCGTCACGCTCTACGACTTTGTGCACATTGGCGACGCGTTTGTGCACCCGGCGGATGGGACGTCGCACTCGCAAGGTGCGTGTATAGCTAATCCTTTCGCTGTGGAAGGGCGCGTGTAAAGGGTGCATGTGGGTGGGCGACGTACTAACGGACGGTATGGGAATGTGTGCTGGCGGGCAGTCGAGTTCCGCATGGTCGTCTTCCGGCCGTTCGTGGGCGAGGTGCTCAAAGGCCGCATCGTGAGCTGCACAGAGGAGCACATTCGTGGTGCGTACGGTAGAGCGAGCGGCGTGGCTGCTGTGCGAAAGGGGCGGGGCTTGCGCTCACAGTAGAAGATGGGACACATTGCAGTCTCGATGGACTTTGTCCAGGACATTATCATCCCGTCCTACGCGCTGCAGACACCGTCGTACTTGTGCGTCTCTCGACTGTGCTGCATGGGCGAAACGAACAAGCGGGAGGTGGAGAGTGATCGTTGACGGGCATTCTCTTGCGTGCGTCCAGCGACACGGCCGAGCGGTTGTGGGTGTGGAAGTACTCCGAGGGCCAAGGTGCGCGTTCTGTGCGATGGATGGATGGATGGATGGATGCCCTGCGAGGTAGTAAGAGATCAACAGCTCTAGGTACTGACGTGCAAGGCTCTCTGCTGCTCGAACGTGACAGAGAAGTTCTACATGGACGTGCACGAGGAGATCCGCTTCCGTGTCACAAACATAAACTTTACACGCGTGACCAAGACAGCGACTGGTGCGACCGGAATCGTTCGTCAGGGGATTTTAGAAACACACACGCACTCACGCTTTCTGTCGTGGTTACGGTCGACTGCTCCCTGTCTGCCAGGCATCCAAGCGACGACCACCGAAGCGAGCGACAAGGCTGCAGCGGACGGCGACATGCGGCAGTCGCTCGCCCGCCGCCGCTCGTCGAGCGTCGATCTTTCGGACACTGACCCGACGCCGTCTGCGATCCACATTCTCGTACGTGTGTGTGGAAATGGGCGTATGGTGTGGTGTGGGTGGGTGGCTGAGAGTTTTGCTGCTCTTGGTGTTGTGACGGTCCAGGGGACGATCGACGAGGATGGACTCGGGCTCACGTCGTGGTGGGTCAACTAACTGACGCCCACACCACGCCGGACTTTGCAACAGGACGTGCACAATAGAGAACCGTATTTCTCATGTCAAAGGCGGCCACATGTCATTGGCGGCTTGTCATGATTTTAGCTGAAAAAGTGTTCAGAATAAAAATGTATTCCTTGATACCATTGGTATCACGATAGTATTCTCATGCATTTTGGCTAACACTTCAAAATCCTATTACTTCTTGTCATAAGCGGTGATATATATTATTAGAGGGATTTGGTATTTTATCTGCACATCGGGGCCGCCAATGACATGAGGAATACGGTACGGAAACAATTTTCGGAAACGACGCGACTTGGATCGATCCTCCAAAGGCGGCGATGGCGCTCAAGGCCCGCGCCGAGGTGCAGCTGCTGCAGGCGCTTCACCAGAGTAAAGCTACGACCGCGACCGCCAGCAGCGAACCGAGTGGCGATACAAACCACCAGCTGCAGAATGCGAACGTCGCTGCCAAACAACAAGAGCCCAGAGCGGCACTGGCGGTGCGTCCGCTGGCCGACCGACGTGCGTCCGTCAAGAACGAGCAAGAGGAAGCGATCGCACTCGTGCGGCAACTGAGAGACACTGTCGTTAGCACCAAGGACCAATATGGCAGCAAGAGCGGCGGGGGGACGAGGAACCAGATCCAGCTCAACGCAGTCGCCCGTCGGGAGCGGCACTTGGCAGCCCAACGCGTGTACGCAGCGCACGTCCAGCGCGTAGCGGAAGACGTGGAAAGCGCGCTCTTGAGCAGCGCTGACCGCGTCAAAGACACGCTCGCCGCCCTCGATACGCAGCTGCGTGTCGCGGTACAGTCGCTCACTGACGACACAGTGCTGCTCGGCTCGACACGCGACGACGTGCTCCGACTCTGGGAGGCTGACCTCCTCCCACTCTGCGAGCGACGCACGCGCTTGGTCGACGCGTTTGCTTCCGAGCTCGACGGCATGGAGTGCTCACGGACACTCCGAGTCCGAGACGCTCTCGCGACGCTCACATCAGAGCTCATGGAGACAGCGCACGCGCTGCCGCCCGAGGTCGAGCGCATGATCGAGAGCGAAGCGCACGAGCTGAACGCTGTCGTGCTCTCGAACCGCATCGTGTACGCCGACCTCGTCGCGCGTTTAGCGACCGCTGACGTCGACGTGTTGGTCGACGCGCGCCTGGCGTGGGAGCGCGGACAGCAGTACTGGCGCCAGCTGCGCCACGCCGACGCACTCAACGAGTTCGCAACGCGCTTGAACGCAAGCGAGTTCACTGATCCGGACGAGCGACAGGCAGTCCTACGTGCGATCAGCGCGCACCAGGAAGCAGTGCACAGCGACGACCGCCTCGCCGCACTCCAACAGCTTGAGGACGCCCGAGCCACGCTGACGACCGAGCAGGCGACGCAGATCCTGGACCGCATTCGAACCGCGCAGGCAGCAGACGACATGCAGAGCCGCGGCTTCTTAGCGCAGCTCCACGCAGTGCACATGAAGAAAGGGGCGACAGCGGAGCAGATGCGCGAAACGCTCCGGCTCGCAGTCCACGGCTTTGGTGCGCTGGCACCCGAAGGCGAGCTCGACGCGTGTCGTAGCGTCCTCGCGCGCTTGCTCCACGACAGCGCGCTGGACGAGTTCTTCCGCGCGGCTGGCGGGCTGCGGAGTGAGCTCGACGCGGTCGTCAAGCGCCTGGACGTGGCGCTGCTGATCTACGACGCAAACCTGACGCCACTCCGAGCGTCGCTCGACGTGGTTCTCAGTGGGCTACCGCTCGAGCGCGTCATGGAGGCGCAGGGCAAAGGTGCCGAGCGCAAAGCGGTGCAAGCGACGCTCGACAAGGTCCGTCAAGCCAGCAAGCTCGAGATCCTGCCGCTGCTGCCGGTCCTGCAGCGCCAGCTCGGCGTGCTCGTGAAACTCAGCGACATGGATAGTGCGTTCACACACGAGCTCAGCGACATTGTCGAACAGCTCGAGCTGCTCGTTCAGGAGCACGCATTCGCGAGCACCGACAGCCACGCGACACCACTTACCGCCACGGAGTCGCCACCGTCTCGCGCCTCGACAGCGACTGGCGGTGCTGCGTCCTTTGTGTCCGAATCGACAGCGACAGCGTCGACCGGCGTCGAGTGGAGCGAAGCAGCAGCGGCGACGCCCAGCGTCCTCACGATCGACCTGCAGGCGGTTCGGAAGGTGCAGCGGCGGCTCGGCACGCTCCTCTACGCCTCCGACCTCGCGGTCCCAATCCAGCGCCACCTCGCGGTCGTCGCTGAGCAGCTCGCGCTCCAGCAATCCGCGAACGCAGTCGTCGACCGTGCGATCGCGACGCAGTGCGACGCGCTGCTGGCTCGCCGTGCACAAGAGAGCACGCGGTTCCTCGAGGCGATTGGACGAGCGATGGAGCGCCAGAGCGCGCGCTTGAACCGCCAGACCGAGACGCTCGCGGGCTTCTGCTTGGCCGCTACTCGCTGTGTCGAGCAGAGCCTCGAAGCCGTGCGGTACGTGGACTTGAGCGCGCTCGACTTGCTGGACGCGCTCAAGGACGACGACGACGAGCGGCTCGCAGCGCTTGAGACGCAGTACGTGGAGAGCTGTGCGCGCGTGCGCCACGCACCGGACGACGCAGTGCTCGCGCGCGAGTTTGAAGCCGCCGCCGAGCTGCTGCGTCGGATCGAGACCGAGTACCGGCGGTTCCACCAATGCGCTCGGCTCGCAGCCGACCGCCACGCGATCGCGGTCGAGCAGCAGTGCCAAGTGGCGCGTAGTCGCTTGTGTGCGTCCTTTGGGCTCCGCGCCCCGACGACGAGCGACGCGCACCCAGAGGCGCTCGACGTCGCCGTGTTCCTGAGCGCCAAGTGCATCGAGGACATTGTGAGCCCACTAGCATCGCTGGAAGTCAACAACGAAGAAGAAGGTGTCGTGTTAGGTGGAGCCGATGGCAGCTCGGCTAGGTCTGAGAACCCTCAGGAAGGCAGTGCTGTCGTCCATGCTGTCGCGACAGAGCCGAGTCGAGTGACGCCGAGAGCCGACGGTGAGAAGCCGCGTCGAGGAAGCCGTCGCCACGCTGCTACAGTGCGTCTGAACGACACAGCAGAGACGAAGCTCCTGGTGTTCTGCGCGAGCTCAGGGCTCGAGGCTGAGGAGGAGGTGGGGACCCCAGAGCTCGCCGCTCAACTCCTCCGCTCGCACGACAGCAGCGATGACGACGACGCTCTTGAGAGTCCTGGCAGCCCAGTGTTGACGTCTCGGAGCGAAGACGCCATGGGCTTATCACGTACTCCTGCTTCTGTCGTCCCTGCTCTCCCAGACGCCTCACTGCACAAGGACGGCGAGACTGGCGACGACGCGACTGAGCCGCTGGCGTCAGAGCTCCTCGAATTGGAGCAGCAGCAGCAGCGCCATGCGGCTGAGAAAGTCGCCATCGAGTTCCCACACGTCGAGATCCCTGTCTCTGTCGTCGAGCGCTTGCTGACGACGCTGCGGGACGCGTTCGTGTCTCGCATCGACCGCGACAGCGAAAATGCAGCTGCTGTGGCCATCGCGACACGAGAGGCGCGCGTCGCAGCCACAGATCTACAGCTCGAGGAGCAGCTTCGGGGCCACTGGCCGCGGCTTGGGCGGCTCGGCGTGCAGGTCCAGCAGCCGCGATTGAGCGAGCTGCGGAGCCACCGCCAGCGGCTCGAGCGCCAGCTCCGCAGCATGAACAAGAGAAGCCAGGCCCACGAGCGCGAGCTCGCGAGTCGCACCGAGCGCGCACTCGCCCACGCCGCGCATGTCCGTGGGACGCAGCTCGCGTGCTACGCGCAGCTGCCGCTGCAGACGAGTCTCGCAGCGCTCCAGGGCCTCGACGGCCGGTCGAAGAAGCTGTTGCACGCGTTCGAGAACGACGCAACCGAGCACGTCGACGCGTTACAAGCGCTCACGACCGCCCACACGGCGACGCTCGCGGCGTCGGCGCACGAGTTCGTGCGATTGTGTGCGTCGCAAGTGTTCCCAGACGTGACAGGGACTGACGTCCTCAGTGGCTGCGACTACCACGTAGATGAAGTGCGGGCAGTAGGCACGCGGGTCGCCGGTGTCGAAGCGCAGCTGCGCGACCGGATGGCAGCGCAGGACGAGCGGCTCGCAGAGCTTGTCCATGTGCAGACCGACGTGCTGGCGCTCGCGAGTGTGTTCCGAGAGCGGTACCAGCACTGCATCCAGGCCCTTGCGATGAACGACGGGCTCGGTCAGCGGTTCGGACTGCCACGTCGGACCGCGCAAGAACAGTTCCGGTCCGACGTGACGCGGTGCGACGAACAGGCGGCGACAGTCGACACGCTGTTGGTGGCGCTCGAGGCGCTTGTTGTGGAGATAGTGGACAACGAGCCGTCCAAGCCCAAGCCCAAGCTCAAGCTCAAGCCCCCGACCGCTACGCCTGGCGACAGCGACAACGTGTCGGACGCGGTGATACGGCTCTTGCTGCAGCTCCGAGCGAAGATGTATAGCCGCGGCCGCTACTTTGGGCTGCTGGCGAACACGAGCCAGCTTGAGCCGACGCCCATAGCGTTCGAGCCGAGCGGTCGAGATTGGAACACTGTTGCCGCAGACGCGTCGGACCGTCATGATGGCTTGTTTATGGACCATGTGCGGGACGTCAGTAGGCGCTGTCGCGAGGATACGTGCGCGATCTTCCAGCAAGAAGGGCGGCTCGACGAGTTCCCGAACGGCGCCGTGCCGCCGTCGCTCGACGAGTACCTGGCTGGGCTCGCAGCCAAGGCCCAAGCGTACATGCTGCGCCAGGAACTCGCGTTCCGAGAGCAGGTGCACGCGTTCGAGGCGCTGCTGGGGCTCGCACCGGCTCGCGCACTCGCAGATCTCCAGGCTCGGGCTCAAGCCGCGCTGAGCCAAGAGAGTGAGCAGCTCGTGCAAGCTTTTGAAACCGACTTTGCAGCCCTCGTGGTGCAGAAAACGGTGCACGCAGCTGCGCTCCGGCCCGAGCTCTGTAGCCCTAACAACGTGTGGCAGCTCGACGAATTGAGTGCGCGCGAGACCGCGCGATTGCACCGCGCCATGGCTCGTCTGCAGCGCTTCCGCGCGCAAGTCGTGCGCACCCACGTGCTCGCATCCACCGCGTTTGAGCGCGAGCTCGTCGCACATTTCCGGTGGTTTATGGCGATCCTGGACAGGAGTGTGATGACACCAGCTGATTTACAGCCAATCACAGCCTGCGAGCCGGTTCCGCAACCCAAGCGCAAGTCGCTGTTGCGGCTGCGCAAGCTCGTGCGCGTGCACGAGACAGGCGACGCTGGCCGCGAGGTCAAGCGCACCGAGGCCGAGATGCAGCGACTGACGCAGCTCGGTGAGACGCCGCGGTTCCCTCGGCGTGCGTGGCCAGCGATCTCGCCGTTTGGCGCGCCCGCCGTGTGGCTAGGCGCGCTGCAGACGCGTATGCGAGCCCACGATGTCGAGCACGCGCTACCCCACGACGAGGAGCTCGCGGCGATCGACGCTGGAAGTGATGTTAGTGCGGACTCGGGTGCCTGTGTGGCGCTGCTCGCGCCGGCGCATCGGCGGCTCGTCCACGCGCGAGACGCAGCGTACGCCGCTTTCGTAGCGTTCTGCAGCGCCCAGTGCGAGCGGCTCGTGGCAACGGCGCAGGAGCGTCTGCGCGACGAAGTGAAGGCTGCGCAGAGCTGGGACCGAGGCATCGCCGCCATGCGCGAGTGATGGAGGCAGGGCTGTGACATGGGACAATATCCACCAGATTCCAACCCGATAAGACTGAGAATATCAGATGTTATCTAGATATTTGTATTATATCCGGAATGATTCATTTATCTCGGCTCCAACAATCCGTCTCGTTTATGTACAGTAAATATGTATACAAACGCGACCGGTTAAAATTAGTGAAGAAACCGAGGGAGCGTAGCCAAAGCAGACCTGCTAGGCTGCCAAGCGAAGCGGAGCGAGCGGCGGTCAGCAATATCTGCGTAAGCGGGCCCAGCGACCGAGGTTTACTGAACGGAGAACGCAACACGGTCCAGAACATGATTTTTCTTTCACCCGAGCGCGAAGGCCCGATTGGGCCGAGAGAGGGAGACAATCCTGTTGTTATTTAGTATACTCAGTATAATGTCTGTCCGGATGTATCCGGAAAAGGTCCAAACTTGGATGGAACTCAAATCAGGTCGGGACAATGACGGCATGGTAGAATATCATGAAGATTCCAATCAAATACAATGTCTTACTTTCGTTATACCACATATTTTGCCAATCGTTTTGCGGATCTCTTTTTTATTATCCAATTAAAACATTTCAACAGCTCATTTTGACCAATCATTGAGCAGTAGTGTCCCGAATTTAGTTTTCAACCATTTCAACACTATTCTGTTGGAAAATTTTGGCGATATTTGATACGCTATACAAATAGCAAGCTATATTAAGACAGCGCAAATGTCGTCCTCGCTCCAACTCTACCTGAATCACACTCGAATTAAGCATTTCGTGATGTCGGTCGCATCGCTGATTCCCGCGAACAGCCAGTGCAGCAGAACTACAGCAGTGACGGCGTTCGAGGCGTACCTGAAGACCAAGAACATCACACTACCGGATGCGCGAGAGCGTATTGCCGGATACCTCACTGGTAGGACTCTACGCATTGTATTAGACAAGTTTGCCATGTCGCTAGTCGAGAAGGCCAGTCGTCTTGACAAGCCTCACTCTCGGAACTCGGTTCTCTCCTACTTCAGCAATGTCAAGAACTGGCTCGCCGAGGACTATCCGCAACAAGGCCAGCTCGCAGCGAAAAGACTGCAGAAGATGCTCTCAACAGTAGATCGCTACTGCACAAAGCGAACACAAGAAGGCATGGCGAAACAGGCTCCTCCATGTACGATAAAGGATCTCAGCATCTTTGTCAAGGCCATCTACGACAGTGATGGAACATCAAGCGATTACCTGGACGCCGCCCTCGTCACAATGCTGTGGTACTGATATGGGCGCGGCTCGGATGCAGAGCAACTCGAGAAGAACCAGCTTTCAATCTATCCAGGTGCGCCCGATTTACGCTTGAATTGCTGTACCAGTAATTGGTGGTACCGCTGACATAAAATGCAATTAACTAGGTGATGTGTTGTTCCTGAGTTTTAAGAGAGTGAAGACGGAAATTCAGCAGGGTGTCTCTCTCTTCAAAGCCCTGCATGACTTCTACACGTGCCCTCTTCACGTTCTCGGTGTCGCGCTCGCCCTTCAAACCTCACCGGAGCGACGCGTCTTACCGAAGTTCATCCACGCTGCGAACAGACCGGACGACATGGACGATTGTGCCGACGACGAGATCCGATTGCTCGACCTGGACGAGCGGACGCCTTTGGCTGCACAAGCAGAGCAAAGCAAGAAGAACAAAGCAGCACTGCCTGGAGCGCACGCGTTTGTGAACTGGCTTCTCAACAACATTACCATAATTGCGAGCGCAAAAGTTGCATGACTCACCGCACACCTGTCACCCCACTCCTTTTGGCGCGGCGGTGCAATGCACGCAAGTGCCGACGGCGGGCTCGATCCTATGTGGGTAATTGAACGAGGAGGACGGAGCACGTTGCGCGCCAGCACGGCGTTCGAGTACATGCTGCAAACAACACGAGAGGACCAAATGTGGCGCGTCAGCTGAGTGGATGGGCTCCGCAGGCGCACGCGGCTCTTCCTCAACTTACCTGTTTCGACTCGCTTATGTTGACTCGTGTTCGCGGCTTGCAGCGTCGCCTCTTCTCGGCCTCTACCGGTTTCCCTGATGGCAACAAGAACATCGATCAGCAGGTTCTCGACACGCTCACAGCAACTCTGCTTCTCGATTTTCCCAACATGCGCATACATCGTGAAGAAAGCCCGTACGTACAGAGAGTGTGCGACGTGCTGGCCGTCGAATGTATTCGTGAGTCGGAGCTGATGGTGTGGTCGGTCACACTGCGAGCTTTTTCTGCGACGACGACAAAATCGGAAGCAGCTGACACGAGTGACCGTTCAGACCTTCACGCTATTATCGAGCGCCAAACGGCTGTCCTCGATCAGATCTGGCTCAAGCTGTCTCGGCTCGAAGAGCGCGTGCAGGGACTTGAAGCACGCACGGCGCCGGCACAGGAAGCGGCCCACAATCAACACGCGCAGGAGTCCAGCTCAGCGCAGGACCTGCGTACATCACCTCCACCAAAGCGTCTGCACAAGCAACCTGCCAAGTCACTCGAGTCAGTCTGGTACGAATAATTTTGTAGCGAGCCACGCGTCTACCACTCAACTTCTGTGAGCAAGCCAAAGCAGCACGAGTACCGACACGCCGTCGCGTACATGATGCTGTTGTTGCCCAATGGGTTCGAGCTGGACGAAAGCTCGTTGCAGTAAAAGCTTGAGTGGTGGAGACTGGAAACCACGCGGCTGCGCCAGCTCTCGCGTTCTTGCGCGCCAACGGCTAAGCTGCTGTTGCATTGGGCTCGCCTGTCAAGCCACTGTGACTATTGCACAACGACGGCAGGCTCGACACCCACCTCTCGTCTTTTCGGCGGCTGGTGGACGAAGGGCGCGTTGCCGATCCAATATTGCCCTCCGCGCTGCCGAGCTTCTTGCGCTTCGGGCGATCTGCACAATGATCTGTCACTGCCGAGTCTTCTGACGCCTCCAGACAATAGCTTCTTACGCGCAAATATGCACCAGACAATGAATACACTGGATCGCACGCTCACTAAGCTGCCGAATTGCAGCACAGCTCGCTCACTGCATGCTCATGTTATGAAGGCATTCGAACAACTTCGCACATCTGATGAGGTCAGAACTATGCAACCACATACTAACACACAAATGCCAACTCAATCCCTAGATCGCGTATGCCACGCCCCAGATGTAGGGCTCACACTCGCAATTGTCGTACGAGCAGTCTTCACTGCACACCCAATGCACCATCGTCACAGTGTAGCTTTCCGCCACACCAACTAAAAACGCCAGCACCAAGTCACAGCTCGCCGTCACCACACTACAACACACAACAGCACACCAGCGTCACGCAACAGCTGGTCGCCGTCACTGCTACCGCTGCTCGCCGATGCACGCCAAAACACATGAAAGCACACCAACAAAGCACGACAAAATGCGCCAAAGAACACTAATAGTCGCCAGAGCACGCCAAAACACGCTAAAGCGCTCACGCACATTACTACAGCGCCTTATAAGACGCTGCAGCCCCCCCCAAAACACGATACCTGCGCCAAAGTGCGTCTGCAGCACATCACAGCATCACACAGCACTCTAACACAGCCCCTTAGCGTCCGATGCACGACAGCAGCACGATACCGCACTCAAAGCACGCGAGCACCACGTCAGAGCACGTCGCCGCGCTCAACAGCACGAAAGTAGCAGGCTGTAGCAACCGCAGTATGCCAGTGCAGCCTCACAGCAAGCCGTGAGCCACCAGCTCAGCGTCTCAGCACGGCGCGTCATGACTGCATCGCATGACTGGAGCACGAGTGAGTGCTCGCCCCAACACACAATCTCGCCACCCAAATCTCAAGCGCTTCCCCGTCCAGCCACTGTTTTTGTTTGTGAAATCGTACAGTCAAATACCTTCCTCCACCTTATTCGTGTGTGGCACACATTGATTCGAACGTTTCGAACATTGGAATCTTTACGGTATTGATGAATATGCTAACCATTCGGACAATAAGGACCGTCCTATTACAACATTTAATGATCTAATTTGATGTGGTGAACACTATTTTAAATAAATATAGCGAGGAAACTGAGGTCGCGTACCCGCAGCAGACACAGGGTGAGCCAGCCACCGCAGGCGGGCCTAGCGACCTCCGTTTACCGAGCGGAGAATGCAACACGCTCCTGAATTCATGTTCGAGTCAAAACATCCCTTCTCGATCCTTGCTGACGGAATGTGTTCAGATAAAGCCTAATTGTCAGAACGGCTAGGATATGTTATGGTTTTATTATTTTGGAATACCGGTACATTCTCTGGATTAGAGCACCCCATCGATCTCGCTAAACTCCACACAAAACGGTTTTGGAGGAAATAAAAAATTGGCGTGGAAATATATCCTCAACACCAATCACGCTAATTGTAAATTGTGCAAATCATCACTCCAACTTTTGTGTGTCTCCGCAAAATGTGGCGTGATGAAAACATCTATGTTTTTGTATGGAGTCGATTTTGAGCGACCACAATAAAAAGGCAAGATAATCTGAAGCAAAAGCAACTTCGCATCTGCAGATCAATGAAGTCGAGACACCGCTCGTACTGAACATGTATATAGTGGCAACGACGCCAAGACCAACAAGAACAGCAGCAACTTCAGGATGAGGTTTACTTCTAGAAGGTTTGTCAGCTCGACACCATCGTTATCTCCGCACTGTGACGGGGGTCACACAGTACCTTGCGAGGAAGCGTTAACAACGCGGCACTCCGTGACCAGTAACTCCCAGTTACTATGTCTGTAGACAGAAGCTTGAGCAAAACGATGTACATGTAAAACTGAATATATGTGTGTCTTTTTAGAGCATCCGCACCGGTCACGATCTAGCCACGCTAAACAACTTTGTCGGAAATATAAATATAGCGTGATAATTTATCCTCCACACCAATCACGCCATTGGTAAATCACGAATATCATCACGCCAAAGTCGGCGTGTTCTCGCCAAACAGAGGCAGATATAGCGTGTCCCCGCCATAATTGGTGTGATAATCAGACGTGCCAATTTTTTTAAATTAGACTTTTTCATTGGCCAAAGTGTGAAAAGTTGGAAAAGCAAAAGCAACTTCGCATTCGAAGATCGAGAGCACGATGGTCACCAACGGTATGAACTTCAGCGAAGATGAAGGGATACAGTAGTGTCGATCGTATCTTGTGGTCGGAAAGGATGCGACGACTGGAGCCAACCAGAAGAGCAGCACCTTCTGGGAGCGAATCACAGCTCACTCTCTGAGCGCTCGCGTCGGTGCAGCAGTGGTTCGACAGTACCGCTCGCTTGAGAGCAAATGGCACGACGTCTCGCGAGAAGTAAGCAAGTTTTGCAGTGCCTATGGCAACGTTCGAGCACTTGCTGCATCAGGAGCGAGTGTGGACGACGAGATCGACAGAGTCTGCGACCTCTACAAACAAACATCACGCGACAACAAAGCCTTCAAGTATCTACACTGCTGGAGAATCTCCAAGTCGGAGGGAAAGCAGCGAGACTTTTGACCGAAAGCCGCGTGTCACTCACAAAGCACGACCACGAGCTGTATGGTGGTGGACAATGCTGAAGGCAAAGGCGAGATTGCGCGTCCACCTGGCGTGAAGTTGGCAAAGGCGGCAGCACTGAGCGCAGCAGAAGACATGCGAGTGCGAAAGCATATCGCAAACGCAACAGCTGCGCTTGCCCGATCCAGCGCGAAGCGAGTGAAAGTGATCGAGGATGCAAACCGTCTTGCTCTGTTTGCCACGAAGCTGGACGAGCTTGATCCAGACGCCCAGGAGTTCTTTCGCGCGAAACGCGCGTCGGTGCTTGACGAACTGAGAGCAGAAAGCTGTGTATCGGGAGATGCCGCTCACGTCGTCGATGTTGACCGCGACACGAATCAATAGAGAAGAGTAGCAAGAGATTGGGAACAGGTCACGTGGCTACAAGATGAATTGCATGAGTAAAGTTAAAGATGAACTACGCGTCGTTCTCTCTGTCGTCATCTGTGATGCTCCACAGATGGTCAATCAAGTCCTGCTGTAGCTCTCTGTGCGCTGTTATGTCGCGAACGCGAGCACAATCACTGACGAATGCGTCAAATGTCAACGGCCACGTCCGTAATGTTGCTGTCTGGCTGAATCTCTCTATGCAGCGACTATCAACATCACTGTCGTGCACGATCATGTTGTGCATCACTACTGCGACGAGCCAATTCTCGCGCATGGTTACCTCCTTCGAAAAGCTGGACGGATGCGCAAGAAGCGCGAATCGCCCTTTCAAGACCCCAAAGCATCTTTCCACGTCTTTGCGCACCGCTTCTTATCGTCGAGCAAAGTAGCACTGTTTCTCGTTACTTGGCTCGCAGACGCTCTTCACAAATACACTCCAAGCCGAGTATATCCCATCACTGAGCAGGTAACAACCCTGTCACCGTCTGCTGTTGAGAGTGTACTCGTGAGCTGGCGCGTTACCGCGTAGCCACACCAACACGAACGGCGATTGGTCAACGACGTTTATGCCGTTGTTTGAGCTGGCAACACCGACCTACGCATGCCATACCGAGTGGTCGTACGTGGCGACCGCTTCCAGGGTCATTGAGTTGTTGCCGCTCTTGTCTAGATACTATCCTTCTAGATCAATGGGACAGTTCTTCCAAGCTCAGTGTGTGCAGTCAATTGACCCAAATATTCATGGGAACCCTCGCTGTGCGTTCACAGCCGTCTGTCGCGCAATGTTGTCTGCTGTTGGTGCGCGTAGATACTCGTCGCCATAACAGCAACCACAGCTGTAGCAAAGCGCTTTCGGCTCTTCATTGCCGTCGACTCCGCGACCCGCACGTATTCGTCAGTAGCATCAGGAGAGACACCGCATCAAAACACACGCAGCGCCGCTGTGATCTTCTGGACGGTGGAAAGTCCGATCTTGCCTGTGGCGTCGGCGCGTTGCTGAAAGTAGTTTTAAGTCGACATCACACCATGCAGAAGGCGATCGAATACCCTCCGGCACATTCGGAATCGTCGTCGAAAGACATCGGGCGGGTACACGGTGTCTGGTGCGAAGTAGCCACCCATGATGCCCTCGTGGCCGGTGGTGTGTTTGCGGTCAATGTTACGGCGCTCACCCAGCTGCGAGCCGCCACGTCGCTTCTGTGGTGCTTGAAAGGTACTGTGCTCACTGGTGATGATCAGTGCAATCACCAGATCAGCTTCGTCGTCATCACCGCACGCGGTGTGGAGCGCGAGCATGTGCTGCAAGTGTGTGGATTGTGTGCTCTGGTTGCCTTTGCCGAGATCGGTGCGGAGTCTTCACTGTAAATTGTAAATACTTTTCCCGGAGCTGTACATTTCACGCAAAAGGAGGCCTTAGCGTGACCAATTTGGCGAGACCGATGGGGATTCTCTTATTAGTTCCAGATACTTCCAGCCGTCCGACGGGGTCTGATTGAATCCCAACACTTATAAATTAAATTTCATAATTTATTTCGTAATACAATGTTGCGGAATAAATTGTGAAATTTAATCAGGTGCAAAATAACTCTGAAATCCAAAACAATATTTAGGAAATTTGATTTGTCGTGATTCTACTCTGGTTTGTGTTACGATACCACATTCGCGCTCCAACACCTCATCAACGTCATGTCATGGTGTATAATTCAACCGTAATATATTATACAAGCGTAGTTACCAAGGCTGTGTTCGATGGGAATACATTTTTTTGCGAAATGTCAACTCCAGTGTCGGATTGGAATTCTAAGTAACGTAAAACATCAGATTGTGGCATGAAATTGTATGCCTTAGCAAAATGCCATATCTTCACAATCCCTCATCTGAAATGAGATCTTTGACCATAAAATTAATCATTTCTTTGCAAAGCATGTGGTCATAGCGCTGTAATGCTTATTTGTTTACATAAAGCAACAGCAAAACAAACCAAATATGAAAGAATTGAATTTTTGACAACATCAATTTATGGCTGGTATTGATTGACTTTATTTCTCAGTGTTTCGACTGTTTAACGAAAATAGTACAGAAAAGCGCTATTGGTGGTCGAGAAAGAACATGGGCTGAACAACGCACCAACTGCATGTCTATGAGCAAAGCAAAGCTGTCACTATAGTGCTCGCTTTCGGGATTAGCAGTTTAGAACCTCAGTGTTCTTTTGAACCAAATGAGAGACTGGAAGTCATTGGCCAAAAACTGCTACAACGACATTTCTGCCAATCAGTTATCGCAATTTCCATTTTGCTCTGTTTCATTAGGTAATAATACATTGCCATGCCATATTCTGGTTTTTTATGTTTACTCAAATTTGACATCATGAATGCGATGTCAAAGTTTTCTGTTCCTGTCGGAAAAGTGAATGAAATTGAAGTGTGACCTTGTTCCAACCAGTCGGACTCAAAACAGCTCTAGCAATGGATGACGACGACGTGCCTGCGCTACTTTGCACGCTGCACACCATGTTCAACGCTCTGCAGCTCGGGCGTCCAACCGTTCAGCAGCGGCATGACAGAGTATCGAGAGTCAACTCGTCGCTGGCCGGATACCTACGCTTCTTCTGGGCAGTGTGGAACAACCGAATCCAGCCGTCTTCCCCGAGAATTTTCGCCCCGACCGCCTCCAGTTCGAAGCTCTCCACACCTTGTATGCTAGCAACATTTCTGACCGCGCACGAAGCTCTCAAGAGGTCGTCAGCGTAACGCTCCATTGGCTCGCGACAGCCTCGTCCTGTCGTGCCCAGGAAAGGAAGTTTGGGCTCGCGTTCTTGACGTGCCACAGCTACAAACTAAATGGGCACTGTATTGATCAAAACCATCATGCACATGATCAAGCTCCTAACTACCTCCGACCCAGACATTGATGCTCGCTATCATGCATTCCGTCGTGCACTCTTCGCCATTGACGGGACGCATATTCCGATGCTGGTCGCGGCAGCAGAAATCTTTACAACGACGTTACAAGCACAAGGTTTTAAAGCTCGCCTGAATGCGTTGCTCTGGCAGACTCAGCTCGTTCATATCTGTATCCCTTTTCCACGTTAGGAGGGAAACGCCCGAGTTTGTGGTAGCCTTCTTGCGCTCCTCGCGCAGGTAGATCGATTAGAACATTTTATCCGACGAGGCTGGGCGACTGTGCAGTGCAAGTGACCGCTCGCTATCATAAGCGAAAGTGCTCCGGGCAGACTAGTTGCGTGCGGGCGTTGCTGGCCGTGCGAAGCAAGTGAGGGACGCCGACGTCTTGTTGAAAGCGGATCGCACGGGAAGGACAAGAGCGGAAGGAAGGACCGAGCGCAATTCCAACAAACACAACACACAACTGCGGGTTCGTTCTCGCGCTGTGTGGTCACACGCCCCCCCCCCGCTCTTGCGGCCTCTGCCGCCATGTGTCGTGCTCGCCATCGAGCCAGACGCTGCACAAACAGCAGATAGACAGAATCAAGGGCGGGCGGTGTCTCCTCCGCGACCAGCATCGACAAATCCACCACAAACCACACGGTTGCAGCAACAACACTCGTATGGGCTGGTGTAGCTTTCTGGTTCTCCCTTCTCTTCCTTTTTCCCTCGCCCCCCCTCGATAATTGTAGTACTTTTGATAATGAATCATGGGATCGGAACGAACAGATCGCACGAACGTCTCGAACACATATTCGCTCACTTACAAGTGCAACAATTCGGAACGCCGTGACTGCTTAAAGGCGGAAGAGCAGGAAGTTGCTAAACTTGCGGCGCCATGCCACCACACCGTCACTGACCTCGGTCCCGAAGTCCGTGTCCATCAGCACAGGGAGTTGGCTCATGTGAACTCTGGTCATGCGGTCCCGATCATCGAGTGAGGAAGGGAAAGTCAGGGACGAGAAGTCGTCTCTGACTGCGGCAGGAACTTGTTGATCTCGGTTGAATGGGATGCCTGCACCGTTCTGTTGGTTGACGCGGATGTAGCGAGATAGCACAGTAGTTCTCATAGCACGGCTGAGGATGTATCTGTTGAAGATCCGCACATACCTCGCCATTAACACTTCGTTGCGGACACCAGCTTGAACCCCGTTCATCACCTCGTGCCATGGATTACCAAGGTGTCTAATGTCCTGGATTCGCTGGTTCATGGTCTGGAATCGCTGGTGCATGTTCTAGATTCGTTGGTTTATGTCCTGCATTGCTGTAATGAACCAGGGTGGAGCGCTCACATAGTTGTTTGGAGCAGGATACGTTACTGCAATGTACTGACTGACGTCATACTCGCGCACTCGTTTGCGCGAGCTCAGCATCCGTCACAATGCCTTGCTGATAGTCTGTCGCGGCGCTGCAGCCCCACAACCGCACTGATCAGGCTCGCAACGTCGAGCACGTCGTTCCCTGCATTCGCTGGAGCAGGTGGAGCGTGCCGGAAGGTTGTCTGCCGCTGGCCGAAGAGAAACACATCCAAACAACAGTTATTTACACATATGGCGTTAAAAACCGCTTGATATTACATTTTAACATCACGTTGATGTATTCAACCTCACATCCGGCATTCCTTATTTTCTTACAGACACTCCTTCAGCAATGACTTCTTAGTAGGGCCCTGAAAAATAATATTTATATTCATGTTTTCGTTTCATAAAAGAAAATAAATTATTGGCAAGTTTTAAATTTTTGTAGAAATATGCTCTGAATGAAAGATCCGACGTTTGAACTTGATTTTGTCGAGTTCAATCTCCCAGGTTAACTTCATTCAGCCATCGCCTAACATAAACATGTAACAATATGCCCATCTACTATTCATATTTGGTAGAGCAATGCTTTTGAAATAGTTGATTTCGTTACTACATGGTGCGAGAAGGGCCTCAGGACAATTTACATTGACATTAAACAATTTTTATAACGGCCAAATAAGATTTGCCCAACCAGGAAGGCAGTGCGACCACGCCACAAATTTAGTCAAAGCAGACAACAGATTCTATCTAGTGTAACCACACAGTAAGTAAAGCCAGCGTAAAAAACGTTTTGCCCTGCACCAGCCATTCTGATCGATTCAGGATGGTGCGCACAAGTGTCAGTGGACATGGAAGGGTGAAAGTAAAATTCACCCGAACAGCGTTCACCGCTGTGCACAAGCTCACCGTCGTTACCAGCTTCGACAAGCTTTGTAGTGTTCGAGCGGTGATCGACAATCATTACCCCTCTCTCGCGCCGAGCATGTACGAAGCGCTGCGACAGCTCATTTACCAGTGAAAATGGGACAAGGACCCGCTCGTCACTGCCAGCTCCACCTCCAGAGGTGCAGCGTGAAAAAAAAACAGCGCCGTTGCTGTGCTGCTAGAGCTTTGTCAGCCAAGAACTAGCGCGCACTCGTCGCGTGGGTAATCGAGCTGCGTGCGTTCGGCCTTCCAAACAGCCGGGAGTGCTTACCGTGATCAACACTGTACGAGCGAGCGACATGAAGGAGCTTGCTGC
This sequence comes from Globisporangium uncinulatum, assembly GCA_023333755.1. Lineage (NCBI taxonomy): Eukaryota > Oomycota > Peronosporomycetes > Pythiales > Pythiaceae > Globisporangium > Globisporangium uncinulatum. Next base: position 8,512 of record JAASFJ010000205.1, on the reverse strand, counting down.
ATTGGGGTCGTGGTTACGGTTGGCTAAGGACAGGCACAAGTTTAGTCTGCGGGCGCGGACTTGGCAAGGGCAACACTCGCCTCGTCACGCCTGTGTATCCGCTATCGCGTTTGGCGCGAAGGACAGCGAGGTAGCGACACAGCTCAGCGTTGCCGTTGTGTACTACGCAGACCAGACATGTGCATTGCTTATAACTGTGCTAGCTGGTCTATTATCATGACTGACAGACGCGAAACACAGCCTGCTTCTTCGAGTACATTCCTGCTTGCACGATCACGCGCAAGGGAGAGGAGTCTGTGTGAGTGCGCCGTGGGGAAAGAAGAATGAGCAAGTGGCAGTAATGTTGCTCGCAGAGCCGTTTTGATACAAGTGTCCCGACACTAGTGTTCAAGACAGCTGAGTATCGTGTGCAAGCCGTTGTGGTTGAGAATCGCGCGCAGCGCAATGGTTTCGGTGTGCTTCTGCGGTAAGGTATACCACTAATTCATGAGCCAAACCAGTTGATGAGCCAAAGAGTTCATTTTAGCCAATAGCAGCTCGCAAAACGCAAATCTGGCTCGCTTATTGGCGCGACAAAATTTTCCCCAGTTCATGAGCCACAAGCGGAGCATGCGCCGCGCGTCATGCGGAGATGACAGAGCGCAATACATCACAAAGAGCAGAGAACGCAGCGACGATGAGAGCGCGGTTCACTGAGGCGGAGTTCGCTGCCGCTGTAGAGCGCGTGCAGCGGGGCGAGAAGGTAACGACAGTGGTGGCGAGCAGCAACGTAAGCCGCAGCACCATCAAGCGGCGTCTTGCGGGGATCAAGACAGGCATGCCGCGACAGCTCGCGCGCCGAGGACCACAGCCACTGCCCTCAGAGGCGTGCGAGGAGGATCTCGTGACGTGGATCGCGGCGATGCAGCGCGCGAAGCTGCCAGTTCAACCGTGGGAGGTGATGGCGGCAGCGAACGACCTAAACCGCGCCATGAACGGAGTAACACGCGCAGCAAAGCCTCTTACCCACGACTGGTACGCGCGCTTCATGGTGCGCCACCCCGAGCTCTCACTCAGAACCTCCCAGTCTCTCTCACGCGCTCGCACCATTGCCGGCACCGCTGTATACTGCTCGCTCTTTCATCGTGTCGTCAAGGCGGTGATTGAGCTCAAGGTCGACTATACGCGCGTGTTCAACGTCGATGAGATGAGCTTCGTGAGCAAGTATCAGTCGAAGCGTGTCGTCGCTGTTCGCGGATCGCCGAGCGTGTGGACACGCGTCCCCGAGACGTCGTTCCACCTCTCCGTCGTCGCGTGCGTGAGCGCAGCAGGTTATGCGGTTCCACCGCTGTTCGTTCTCCCCGGCTAGCGTGTGAGCAGAACATCGCTCGACGGCTGCACCATCGACGCTGCCGGCGTCGTCACCGTCGCAAAAGGGTTTGTCAACGGCAAGATCTTCGAGCTCTGGATCGATCACTTCGCCCACAACGTGCCCGCACCAATCGCGCGACAGCTGCTACTCATCTGCGACGGGTGCTCGTCACACATGAACTCCGCCGTGCTTGCTCGCTGCGAGCAGCGCCAAATGATGCTGCTGGCTCTTCCGCCCAATGCCACTCACTTGTTACAAACGCTCGATGTCGCTGTCTCCCGTGGATACAAGCACGAGGTCACCATGACACTGCGCCGGCTGCTTCGCGCGCCGTCGAGCCACTCGCTGTCGCGCAAGGATGCGCTAGCTGTCGCGAGCGCGACATACACGAGTAAGATCGCCAACAACACACGAGCAGCAATGAGCGGGTTCCAGACGTGCGGGCTCTTTCCTCCCTCTCTGCCGGCGATGGCGGCGAGAGTCGTGAAGAGCGCGAAAGGCAGCCTCGCGAGATCCGATCTTAGGGCAGCGAGGTGGCTGCAGGTGCGAGATGAGGCTCGTGCGAGCATCCTTGCGCTTACTCTATCGCCTCCTCGCCGTCTTGGTGCTCGAAAGACGATCGACGTGAGCCAAACGATCGTACGCAGAGAAGATATGGAGTCGTAGTGGCTGTGGCTCATCAATTGATTTTGCTCGATACCATCCTCTGTGTTTGAGTGTTAGTTGTTCACACTCCCCGTGCTTGATGTTGCTCGGAAGTGCCTCAAAAAATGCAGAATTTTTTCTGCTTTCAGCCTCAATGACAACAGAGATTTGTAGATTTGTATTCTAGTCATCCTGCGTGTTTTGCTTAACAGTCCATTTATGGCCCATAAATTGATGGTATACGTTAGTGTATAATGGTGATCCAGAACGACACAGCATGAGTGTGAACAGCAACATAAATTCATGATAGAACGCGAAACTGCACAAGCTCTTTCTGGTGACACACTTCGGCGCACGAGCGGACATGTCCAAGCCCATTCTGCATTTATTTGACGTCTTTAGTGATCACTGGGCCAAGCCCGTGCTCGACTACGCCGCTTTGATCAACGTCGCAATGCTCAAGGTCCTGGCGGGGTACACGTCGGTATGCCAACCCACCGACATAGCAGGATTTACCCTTTCAAGGATTGGATTGGTGGTCAGTAGAACGGCCACCTTCACGAGCAAATCGAGTCGCATGGCATGGCTGAGCCGTTTGAGACGGTTGCCTCAACACCCGAAGTTGTCGTGAGTTGTGCTCACACTTCTTGGGAGCAGCTCACGGCGAATACTATCACATTGGGCTTCCGCACTACACACACCGACAACCATTGCGCAGATGTGTGTTTAGTCGCCGATGAGCTAGGCGTCTAAGCCTCCTTGACACAGGTGTATGTATTATTGACTCGGACAACGAGCTCAACAAGTTGACCACTCCAATATACCAGATTTGCATGTTCGTATTCAGAAAATCTTAAATCTGATGGGCAGCGTGTGACACATAGTCGTGAGCGCAACAGATGGTCAAATGGCAGCGGCAACGGCAGCACAGGCACGTCCGTGAGCAGCAACGTGTCGTAGAGCGGCGGTGTTGAGTGTTGGCGTTGAGCGGCTGTGTCACGCTCTACAGCAGCGTGTTGTCGAGCGGCATCTTTGCTCGAGCGTGGCAGATTCGTATTGGTGCGTCCATCCGCCGGGTCTAGCACGGGGGCTCAGCCCTCTCTTCCCTCGCTCCGCTCGCTGGGGGGCGATGTCTACGGCGGCTGGCCCGTGTCTGGTGCGATTACGCGACCTCCATTTCCTCGTTAAATTTATTTAAAATAGTGTGCAAACATCAAATTAGGCCATTAAATCTTTGTAATAGGACCGCTCTATTGTCCAAATGGTTAGCATATTCATCCATAACACTAAGAGAATGCGGTAACAATATTTGGCTTTTCACTTTGAAATTCACTAAAGACAACACACAGTTTGAGCACCACAAAGGTAAGTGAAATATTGCTAGTGTGACTCAACTTAAAACACATGTCGAGAACAGTTAATAACAACTTATCAGTTAAAAATGGCTTAGTATTACCTTTCTAGCAACTCTTTGATGTATTTACGTTAGTTTAAATGAATTTGAAACCTCAGAAGTGGTTTTGAAAGCGCATAAATTCCGAAAACATGGATGGGCTTGAACAAAAACTCAGTATTGTATGGACATTTTGAATCAAACCACCATCACTGCGCTGCGTGCTTGTGTTCTTGTGGGCGAGAACCGTAAAGCAATTAATTTGACTTGATTTCAATATGCACACTTTGGTCGCTGAAAGATGTTCCACAACCGGATTTGTTCCACATACGTGTGTGATATAAAGCAACTGCGTGTAGTCTATATATTGACTGATTTATTTGTTGACGATACAAAAGAGGTCCATCACAAAACTCCTGAGTGATGACACCGACTGGTTTCGAGTGTGTGACTACAGATGAAGACAAATCGATACGTCCACCTGGCGCGCACGCCTTTTGATAGTTAAGGTTTGGTCAGCCCATCACATGTCACGGACATTGCGGAACGCCTCTCCCACGGCTTTTTCCAAAAGACTTCACAATCGTTCCAAAAACATACGCAATCGAAAATTTTGTACAGTATTTTAGTCGACAATCTGCTGAGCTGTTTAGTTCTATAGCTGTTCGAAGCACTCTGTCACGAGCTCGCTGCAGGTGTCGCTGAGCTGTGCGTCTAGTGATGTGCTGGTTGCGAGCTTGGACATGGGTTCATTAGTGCTTGCGATATAGTACCAGTTTGTTCAGTTTGGAGGTATGCTGCACCCATGACCCTGCGTCTAATTGCTGGTTGCGGACACGTGTTCAACACTATAAAGTGCGATTGTGCTCTATTTTGGAACGATAGTGAAGTGTTTTGGAAATCTGTGACGTCTTTTGGGAAAAGCTGTAATATTCGATATTGTGTGATTTTTTGCTAGGCTTACTAGTTTTCTATTTTTCAATAAAGCAAAAAAATTCAGTTCAGACTGAAAATCCAGGCATAGCTCTTTGAAAGTTCTTTCTGATGGTCTCCTCGCCAATTATTTCCCAAGCAGAGATTGTACGTTTGATTATTGAGAGCCGCTTGTCCTTCATAGTCACCGCTGTCATTCTCTACTCCTCAAGCCATGCAGAGCGGAGCTTTTTCTTGAGCTGGCCCATGACTCAGGTATCAAGTGGCTGACAAAGTGATATCGAGTTGGGCAGAAGTGCTTGCAGGACAGAAAACAGCTTGTCGGACACATGCCTTCTGACTCCATCGACAAGTAACTGTATTGGTTTTGACAACACCAACAGACGGGCCTTGGATCTCTGGCGCAAGTACGTCACGAAGGTACTCGCGCCAGACTCGCGTGCCCATCGATGCGTTTGCCTGTGTTGTGTAAATGCGACCTGCCAAAAACAGTTTCGTAAACTATTATTTCCCTTTTCCAAACAACCACATCGTACGGTACACACCATTTGGATATTTGGGCAACTTGAACATTCGGCTATTCTCGCATCCTCTGAGTATGAACAGGATATGAAGCTTGCGCCACGCCCGACCTAAAAAGCACCAGCACATTCAGTTATCACGGCATGTAATAGGCATGTGAAGCCACCAATAGAGCTTACCGCCGCCACGGTTCATCAAGGCTGCTGTCATTCGAGTCGAGTGAGAGTTGAGCTGAGAGACTTTGGCAGATCCCCCACGTATCGCCAGTGTCTTAGTCGGGGGCATGTCGAACAATATGCCCGTCTCATATACGTTGATCATATCGCTGTTCGGATACGCTTGGTAGGGGTTCCAGAACATCGTGGTGAACTCTTTGCGAGCTTGCTCGAGCGAGTCAGTCGGTTCCTAAAATTATCAAAAGCATAAAATTAGACGATGCCGTGCTTACAGTCCGGGGAAGATCTGGAATAATGGTGATTTGGTTCTGTACGCTGTCTTGTTTAGGTGTTTGAGAGAGGTGATCTTGGGTGGTGAGGCACAGCCGCTAGCTTGCAACGGCAGCTCGGGCTACAACTTTTACAAGGGCACTGACACTAAGTACGCGGCCGGGGGTACATTGGCGACTGGTATTGCTCAAGTTCTCGTCCGACTGCCCAAAGGAGATGCCAATCTGCGGCTCGTGGATCCTATCACTGCCGTGGTTTGCGGTCCAGAACGATGAACAATACCAACAGAACCCGGACACGACATCGCGCGACATGGGCGACAAGGGCTCGATCCCAATCATTGAGAGACCGAAGCAAATATGCTACGGTCTCTCAGTTATGAGGATTCAGTGGTTTTTGTTTCGTTGTTCTCGCAGCGGAGTTCAGTGTGTTGTCCGCGCGGGATATTTCACCAACGAGCAACACCCAATGTGAGAGATCGCGTGCCTCCCTAGGCTTGACAACACAATTAACATTGATGATCCTCATCTTTCTCTGTGTTCTCCGCCACAACGACTTTACCACAATAGCTAACATTGAGTGTGGACCACACTGTTATGAGCATCCAAAAGTCCACCTTGCCAGAAAATTCCACCTTGTGAGAAATTTTGTGGGACTCGGTCCATCTTTCGAGAAATGCCCCCTTCGGACTCACACGAGTCCAAAGTACCTACATAAGAAAGCGGAGTCCTTGAGTCCGCAGTCTAACCAATCGACAATCATTATATGTACTCGATTCGGTAGCGGTAGATTATACCACCCTCCGATACAAGGACATGAATGTGGTGAAAGGGAAATACAAATAGAATATACTGTAAACCCGAAATTGTAGGGACCACCTGGCTTCATGATCGGTTTCAATTAAATCAAGACGAAAAAGCTCCTACAAACACATACTGTTCGTATTGATTTTTACCAAGGCTCTACATTTGATACGACGAACGTCTCACGATAAAAAAACTGTTTATGAAAATTAAAGGTGGGATTTAGGATTTTTTAGACAGAGCAGTTTTATTTTTAAAAAAAGAGGGTGGAAGAGTGGTCCCCACAATTTCGGGTTTTACTGTAATCGAATGTCTGCCAAGGACAGACATTCCTCTACAAGGGCGAAAATCGTCTTCCCTTCCCGAATGAGCAACACCCTGCTCAAAAATGTACCATTTATGACCAATTTTTGGAGAAAATAGGAAGGTGGTCCGGATGTCGCTCATCAAAAATCATTTTGAGGCGATGTATTCGAAGGACAGACATGTATCCATCCTGACCTCTACGAGCAACACAAAGTTATTTTGTTTTTTGTAAATATCGAAAAAAAACACTTGGAATCAGGTTTTAATTGTGATGTAGTCGCCCAAAGGTAAGTCAAATGATCAAATGTCAGAAAATAACTTCAGGATCGCGAGACCATCTCAGATTCCGGTAAAGCTCTGGAAAAATTCCAGAGAACGAATAAGCCCGAAATGAACTAAAATACAATCCAGTATTTAGAAAACAGTACTTCCTTTGGTGAAGATATTTGCGAGGTGAGAGAAGCCATGTCGATCCGCAAAACAGCTCATCATGTGCATGACGAGTCGTACACCGATTCCGTTTTGCTCTTGGTCTCAGTGTACATGTAAAGCCACTCAGCGTGACGAATTGCATCATTGCAAAAGCTGTTAATATCTGCTGATGCATTCAAAAAGAAAGTCGGTTGTGAGAATCGCGTCCAAAATCGCGCAACGGAGTACGCTCGCACCAGCTCACTCCTACGCTAGTCCTTCATGACTGTGACCAGATGATCGGTGAAAAGCATAACCTCAGGTCGCCATGTGGACTTTGCTCTGTGTCTGTTCCGGTCCAGTAAATGCCCGTATTGCGCCGTCGTCCTTGACAAATTCGCGCAAGGTACGCTTTGGGACATTGAAGTCCTGCGAAACCTTGCGCTAGCTACTCGCCCGGAGGGCATCGAGCACCTCGATTCGCAGCTCGTAAGCGCAACTGTTGCGTGTTCTTGTCATGGCGAAAGCGAATATGAAGGTTTAGAGAGAATCGAGGTGAGACAGCACCAAGCATTCAAGGACTCCTTGACGCACATTTAGCGCTAAACCTGGCATCAATAAAATTCCGATAGGTATGCTTTTCGGGATTTATTGGCGGATTTTGATGATTTTGTAAATACCGAGTGGTGTTTGGTGGAACGAATTCTTGTACTTTGTGGTACAAAAATTCGTTTCACAAAATGGGAGTCAATTTTGTTCGGCTATATCGATTTGTCTGGAACTGTAAGCTCATTAGTGACCCGTCGTTGTCAGGGATGGAATTAATATTTTCAGTTGCGCGCAATGATTACAATGACCTCAGATCAATAGGCCAAAAACAAGTTTTTTAAACGAGATCACTTTTTAACATTTTCGGATAAAACTGAAAAGTGTCAAGCAGACTTCGCGCCTGACGTTACAAACATCACAGTTATTCATGTGTCGCCCTGGTGTATTTACAAACTACTTTTGGGCTTGTTTTGGCTGGTATTGATGAAGTTTGTTTATTTGGGGTGTCGTCGTATTTGGCCTGGTTGACTTAGAGACTAGGTGTTTAAACAGCTGTGATTCAAAGTATTCTTTGTAATGAATACGAAATGGCAAAATGTATTAGTTCGGACTATTTTGTTAGGTTTATCTTTTTATGAAATATTCATGAACCCTAAGCATCAACAGACACATCTGTTTAATTACTTCATATAGGCGATTGTATTGCTCTGAAATGTTCTGTACTACCCCGTTTCAAAATATGTGTCCAGTTTGGCGTTCAACGGTGGGGATTGGACAATTTTTCGTTTTCTCTGCTGATTTTATCTAATCCGAACGCTCCATGTTGAGACGATTTGAATGGTGTGCGAAACGCCACGTGTGTGCCAAAGCTTGTTGACGAGAGAGCAAAAACAGGCACCACACAGACGCACCATGCACCCGTGCAGCAACATCAAATTTTGATTTCGCCCCTCGTCGCCTACATTTCCACGTCTCGACTTCCCTCAATGAGCGAAATGCGGCTGCAGCGCGCGGCCAAGACGAACAAGCTCACGGACAATGGCAGACAAACGATCATTTCCGCTCTCCTCTCGCGCGCTCACAGCGGCAAGCTGCCACGTGGCTCCGTCACGGCTGCAGCAGAACAACACGGAGTAAGCGAGAGGACCGTTCG
>JAASFJ010000204.1:0-33021 GCA_023333755.1 Globisporangium uncinulatum | reverse complement strand
CGACGTCTCGCCAGCGCCGTTCGCGAGCTTGCCTTCAAACATGGAGATCTGCGAGAGCGCCACGTCCCGGCCTTTGCCGCACTGCATGAACTCGACGTGCGTGACAACGCCACCTCGGAGCGTCGAGTTGAAGCCCGCAAAGACGTCTTCCGACAGGTTGATGCCTTTGCTCGCTTTCGAAACGCCACCGCGAGTGAGCGCGAGCACCTTGTCGAACACGTCTGGGTGGCCGTAGTGCATCCGTACGTACAGTGGATCCGCAAGCACACGCTGCGACAGCGTCACAAACACGAGCTCTTGCCACGTCTTGAACTTCGCCAATGACGACGCATTGCCCGTGAAGATGTGCTCCCGCATGCCAATGATCGACACGGGCTTCTTCGACGGGTGGAGATCCGCAGTCCGCAGCATCTGCGGCATCTTGAGACACTCTTCAAAGTAGTGCTGCTGGTTCATGTCGATCGTCTGCACAAACTCCCCGCGGGTGAACTGAAGCGCATTGTTCTGGTTCTCGGGCTTGCCTTCGCCCAGGACGGGGTCTCCTGGGAGCTGGTACCGGTACACTTCTGCGATCTCGTTCTGCTCGCTCTTGATCAACACCGCGTCATACTGCTTCCGGTTCTCCGGCAGCACGATCGTGTCCACGTACGCCACGCGCAGGTTCGGGTACTCTTGCAAGAGGTAGTCAATGTCGTCCGCTTGCTGCTTGCCTTCAGCACGGTGCTTGCCGTAGACTTGGCACGCGCAGATGTATGAGAACTTGAGCCGGACCATGTCCTGGAGCTGCGTCTGCTTCTGCTCCGCCGACTTGCCAGGACTCGACCCAATCTCGAGCCAGTGGAGGATCTTGATCGCGTCTTCGTACATCATCATGCCCTGCACTGTCCGCGCAAGCGTCTGGCCACGGTACGACGCCCAGAGTCGAATCTCGAGCGGAAACTGCTTCTGCGCTTCTTCTGGCGAGCTTACGTCCATGCGTTCGAGGAAGTTAAACCACTCTTCTTCGTGGATCTTCGTCAAGTATTTAAGGATCGTCAGGTTCTTGCCATCTTCTTCCACTTTCTCAAAGATCGGGTGGTTCACAAGCGGGTTGTTCAAGTCTTCGAGCGAGAAGAGCACCGTCTCCGCGTAGAACGGCGTCACGACCGAGAACGACCGCATCTCTTTGATTGCGTGCAGCTGCGGAATGTCCATCGCGAGCGACTTCATAAAGAACCCGAGCCGGCGTTGCGCTTCCGTACAGCGCGGCATCGCTTCTGTGCGCTCAAGCGACAGCAAGAGACACGCGCGTGTCGCCGCGCCCATCGCACTGTCACTGCAAAACAGGTTCACGAGTCCTCGCGATGCGTACAGGTACCCGTTCGCGCTGGAACAAAACTTGGACGTGCTAAACTTGCGCTGCAGCGCAGGGTCGACACAGAACGCTTGGAGTGTCGTCAAGAGCGTCTCCATCTTCGTCACAAAGTTGCGCACGACGCCCATTGTGTGCACGCGCGCGCCTGGCATGTGCTGCGACTGGACGTCTGGGTCTGGGAGCTCGAGAATCTCTTCCAGCAAGTCGACGATCGCAGCACGGAGCCGCACGAGCTCGCTCACGTGGAACGACTTGAGAAAGCCTCCAGACGCAGCGACTTCTTCCATTGTACGGAACCCTTCGAGCAAGTCTGCGTCGTCGTTCCCAAAGAGCGCAACGAGGACGTAAAAGCCGGCCGTGTAGAAGCTCCGGAGCGCCGAGAGACAGTCGCTCTCGACGAGCGCGACCCGGAGCTGCGACTCGCCTTTGCCTTCTTTCGCGGTCTTGATCGCTAAGCTCATGGCTTCGGCGAGCTTCCCCGCCGAGAGGAACACAGGCTCAAACACTTCGCCGTTGCTGCGAATGTCGTACTGCAAGATCGCCGCTTCCTTGTCGTCCAGTAAGTCGCCTTCACGGAACGAGTTGACAATCTCGTTCCACACGACAACAAATCGCAGCATCATCTGCGACTCGTACGCCGCTGCGAGCGCACTGGGCCGGGACGCGTCATGGGCGTTCGCAGACGCGTCACTCGCTCGCGCCAACGCCGTCACGACTTTCTGGTCAAAGAGCTGTGGGGCGACTCGGAACGCTTTCGCCATCTCTTTCACGCCACGAATCTCGCCAGTCTTCATCAGCACGCCTTTGAACGCACCAAGGAGCGCTTGGAACATGGTAAAGTAGATCTGCGTGTCGTAGTTGAAGATGAAGACGACCGGGAGCCAGAGCGAGAGGAGGACGCCCGTGTTGTGGAACGACACGACCGTGCTCTGGTAGTCGAGCTTCATCGTGTAGATCGCGAGCGACGGGAGCATGAGCGGCCGGATCAAGATGAAGTACGACGCCACGGCTTTCAGCGTCCAGAGCACGAGCCAGAACGCAATGTACTTGACCTGGTAGCTCAGCGGCGGCGCCATGTTCCGTCCAACGTAGCAGCTCTCGCCTTCGCGCACAAACTTGCTCGCAAACGTGCGGGAAATCAGCTGCGGCGCACACGTTTGGACGAGCAGTACAAACGCGCCTGGGACGACAAACGCAGCTGCGAGCGGCCAAAAGACGTCGAGCAAAGCCGTGTCACGGTCTTCGTTCAGCGGAACAAAGATCATAAACCCAAACACCGTCGCAAAGCCGCCGTTCCAGAGCAGCCGGACAACCAACGCACTGCCGTACGTGAACGACCGGGACGACGACGCAGATTGGTTCCGTGCCACGAGCAAGTGCCAGCCGTGACAGGCTTCCAGCACACACTTGAGACTCGCGAGCACCGCGTGTGCAAACGGGATCGCCACGACTGCGAGCTTTAAGTCCCGGGTCGAGTACGGCTGAACCGTGTCGCCCAACGACCGAAACTGCTGGACCCCACCGCGGCCGCCGTCAGGCGACACTGTGGCAGTGAACGCGAGCACGACGAGCAGCACCATGAAGAGCAGGTTGAACTGGAAGATTCGGTAGTAGTTCAGCACGAGCGTGAAGAGACTCCGGTGTTCGTAGAACGTCTTCCCGTGGTGCGTCGCCAGCTCCCGCCCAACAGCAGCGACGTCGACTGCGAGACAGTGTTTCTTCCAAAAGAACTCGTTGATGTCGTCGTAGTTGCGCACGCGGACGTGCTCAAGCGGTTTCCCAAGCGCATTCCGGCGCTGCATGTTGCTGCACTCGGTCCAGATCGGCTGGACGACAGCGTTCAAGTACCAGCCTTCCGGTTCCCGCGTATGGGCGCTTGGGTCCGCGTTCACGAGCGTCATGAGCTGGTGGTACAAGTAGCAGAGACACTCGGGCATGTGGCGCAAGTTCGCGGCTTCACCCCACACGAGAAAGTACAGCACAAGGTCCATGTGCTGCGGGTGAGCGACCCCAGGCGCTTCCAGACTGCGACAGTACGCCGGCTGCGTGCCGAGAAACGCGCACCAGTCGCGGTAGTTCGAAAAGAGCTTCGCGTGGAGCTCTGTGACGTGGTGGTCTGGTGCGTCGGCCGGCGCTGCCCGTGCGCGGCCGTTCGCAAGCAGCAGCAAGACGTGTTCGCGCTGGTTCGCGACCGAGCCTTCTTGGAAGCCAAACTTCGCACGCAAGAGCTCACAGCACGCGTCAATCGACGCTTCTTCGTCGTCCGTGCTGCCAGTGGCCGTGCCACGGCGGTGCGCGTCGGGTTTCAATGCGCTCTTCGCGCTCACCGGCCCTGGCGGCGCGACGTCGAGCGTCGTGAGCCGCGCCGAGAAGCGCTCCGAGTGCTCGGACCGGTTCCGGCGCCGGTCGGCGTCGAGCTCGAAGTAGTTGGAGCTCGCACGCCGCCGCATGTCGCCGGGCGGGTGCGCCATGGCGAAAGAGGGGGTGGTTCAGACTCGGTCGTCCGAGGGCGTAGAGGCGCTTTTCGCCTTTGTTCGAACAAGCGAAGCGGACGGGCGTGCGTGCGTCCTAGTGGACGCAAGATGGAAACTGATGCAAAGGCGGTTGGGGAGTGTTTTGTTTGGGTGGCAGCTGGTAGTGCGAAAATGCAGGGAGGTCTCTCCCGCCGTTTCTCCACTTGGCATTTGTATGCTGATGGAGAATGCGAAGAACAGATGGAGTTTGTACCGTATTTTGGCCAATCCGCGTGCGAGCCTGTCGCATGTGCGAATTGTGGGGACCACACAAGATATACTGCATACTTTCGCGAATGGAAGACAGCTTGAAGACATCGTGTGTATCCTTGGGCGTACGTAGATAAGAGCTCGATACACCTGCGTGTGCTTATGTCGTAACATGTCGTTACGCTCTATATGTCGAGACTCTCGACGCGAACCGACGCGAACTTGGGATCGTGAAGTGAATCATTTTCACAAAAAAAATTGCAATTTCATGGCTGCCAAAAAACACAAAATCCACGAAAAAGCCAGCCATCAAATCAAATGGCTCAATCAAATGGAGCTCCTCGGCTTTTCATCCAATGAAAAGACGCCGAAACAAAGCGCCACAACTTCACAGCGACAATCGCTTCGCACTCCTGAGTCGGCTCGCATATGCGCGCACGCGGAATCTCCAGCTGTTGCATGCGCTCTTTGCGTGCATGGCAAAACCAAAACGCCATCTCTCATAGCCAATCAATGCAAATGGATCGTCCGTCAGCAAGAACTGTTGCCGCGACGGACAATCTTTTCAGTTTGAAGTGATTTCGACTGACTCTTGATCGCAAAGAATCGACTGAACTACAGTAAAACACTGGACTGGAAATGGCCAGGATCGCATTTTGCATTGGTGGTGTCGCCACAAACAATGCAATCTGAAAGCTCAGGAGGACATCACAACGACACTCGGCAAGCCCGCACACACATTTGCTCCTGCTTCTTGCATTTATTTAGCTCCACAACTCCACTTTCGACTTGGTCCCTCCCTCACCTCTGGTTAAATTACTCTGGCGTCCAAACACTATCGACCACACACACATCCAGGCACCCAACCCTCCCATAACCCGTCCGGGCTCGCTAGCTGCACGCGTCCTGCGGCGAGCCAGTCAGTGGGAGCGACAGCGTCGCGAGGCCGCCCATGCCGAGCGCGAGGCTCCCAGGAGACGCGGGCGCGGCTGCCTCGTCGCTCGAGCCAACTGCGTTTCCCCACGTCGTCGCTGGCGCTTCCGCACACGGACGAGGGCTCTCGGGTGGGATCTCGACTGGCGGCTGGGACGTGAAGCGGACTTGCTTGGCTCCTTTCTCTGTAGCGGTCTCTGCGTCCTCAAAGGCCAACGGCACAACCTGGCTCCCAACCGCGTCTCCGACCGAGTTGTCGGACGAACCCTGCGAGTTGCCCGACTCGCCTCGCGAGCGTTTCCGAGCCGGCTCGTCGTCTGGCCGGAACGCGCCTTCGAACGACAGCGACAGGTCCTCTGTGCTACTGCGTCGCTGGAAGCCTTGGTGCTCGTGGTGCTGGTACTGGCTCGGAAACGGCATGGGCTCGTCTGCGCAGCTGTTGTACCGGCTCGGCGACAGTTCGAGCCGGTACGAGAGCGCGCGGTTCAGTAGCGTGTTGTGGTTCAGTGCGAGCTCTGCGTCTTCAAGCCCGACCTGAGCGCGCACGATCGCAGCGATCTGCTCGCGCGAGTCGAACGTCTTGAACGTGTACGCACGCGACGATGCACCGAACCTGTCGACATGAGAGGTGATGGAACCATCCCAAGCAAGTCAGTCTCGGCTTGGCGGTGGGGGCAACCAACCACAGTAGGCAGCGGACGCACTTGAGCTGGGAGCCGTGGATCATTAGCGTCGGCTCCATGGGCTTGAGCCGCTGGCCGTCCATGAACGTCCCGTGCGCGGAGCCCAAGTCAATCAAGTACACGCTCGCGCCGTCTTCGTGGTGCACAATAGCAGCATGCAGTCTGAAAATGTCCAAAGTTAGTGGGCACCACACCAAAAAGTCAGTCCGCCAACCAAAACCAAACAGCACTCCAGGTTGTCCTTGAACCCAAGACGTACCTTGAAATCGAGCAGTGGCTCAGCACGATCTCACAGATACCAGCGTTGCGGCCAATGAGGTACATGCTCTTCTGGAACACCGTGTGCTGTAGTCGATAGGTCCCGTGTGAGCACACACACGCACTCCTCCTTCCTCAACCAAACACACCCATCAACGGAGACGCACCGTCGTGAGCAGCTCATGGTCCTTGTAGGCGTCGAGAAGCGCCACTGCACGGGGCTTGGCGAACGTGTCGACGTCGAGGCACCACGCCGGGCGGGTGTGGAAAGGGTACTTTAGCGGCTCAATGAGCGGCAGGAACTTGCGGCGCACGTTACTCGCGCGCGCACTACTCGAGCCGAGGTGGAGCTTCGGGAGCTGCAGGCACTGGTCGAGGATCGTGGCCGCGTGGTCGTGGGACGCATCGAGGGGCGAAGCGGCGGCGCTTCCAGGCGACGGGATCGCGACGCTCATGGCGCCGAACGGCAGTGGGGGCTCGCGAAGCGGCATGTCAACGCCGATCGTGAGCTCGGGCGTGGTGGTGGCGGTCGAGTCGCGTTTGCGCTTCTTGGTGGTGGGGCGGCCGAGGCTGCTCGCAGACGACGGGGAGCGCCGCTGCACGGCACTGGACGCCAGCGTGAACGTGACTGCGTGTTGGGCTCGGATCGCTCGCGATGGACGCCGCGAATGAGCGAGTGGGCGAGCGACTGGGGGCCGGCAACCGAGCGGGCGCCGTCACGAGCGTGGGAGGGCGAGCGAACGACCAAGCGGACGAGCGAGCGAGCGGACGAGCGGACGTGTCTGGTTGTGAGCAGCGAGAAAGCGAGAAAGCGAGCAAGAGCTGGTCCACCTTGGGTGAGCGAGAAGGCGGCGGCGGCACAGCAGCCGGCCGGGAGATCACTTGGAAGAGCGTTTTCGTGTTGCATTGTTGTCAGTCTGTCGTCGTGTCGCGGACCTATCGAGCAGCATGAAAGACGGAAGAGGCGGTTGGATGGTGTTAATCTGTCGTCAAGCCATGTGGACGCAAAAGGGTCCAACCAATCATCAAAAGCCACGAAACCAAGACATCAATGACAGCAACTCCGGCTCCGTCCCTCCTTGGACGACGACGACAGCGCTTGGAGGCGACGAATGAGAGTGTTTGATTGGCTCTTTCATGGGTGATTTGTGTAGTGGATACAGTATGTAGTAATAGACAGCCTTGTCGTCGTCACGCGTTCGTGTGCTGAAGGAACTGGTCGAGGAGCACGTACAACGGGAGGTCGTCAGCCGAATCGGACAGCGATGATGAAGTAGAAGGAACGACTGCGAACCGCAGTTGCGTCGCTCGCTGCTTCGCCAAGAGCACGATCGCGAGTGCGTCGAGGAACTCTGAGTACACGAGCAGCGAGTCAGCGAAGAACGGGTCCGTAGCTGGCAGTGGTCGCTCAGTCGATGAAGCAGTGCAAACGTCCTCGCTCTTGTCCGCTACGAACACGTGCTCTAGCGCCGCGAGCGCATCTCGGAGCTTAAAGTCTGCTCCAAAGACCTCGGCGTGCTTCTTCTTGCCGTTGTTGCGTTCTGGTGTCGTCGTGGTGGTGATGGCAGACATGTGACGCAGCAGCGACAGTAGCGAGCGCACCGACACGGCTGTCGGTGCTAAATTCACCTGTTCGTGCGTCATGAGCTCGTCGGCTTCAGCGCCGCCTTCACCGTTGGCGCTTTCCCAGCCGGAGCTCTGGCGTTCCCGTCCGCCTCCACCACTGCTGCACGCGGCGAACAGTATGTGTAACACGACACTGTGCTTCGTCCGGATGATCTGTGTCTCCTTTGCGTACAGCTGCGTGCGCACGTCGGCCAGCCACCGCGTCGCGCACGGCTGATAGTCCGAGTGGCTCTGCTGCTGCTGTGCGTCCATGCGACGACGGGCCATCCGCTCACAGAGCGCTGCGAATGCGTTAGCGAGAACCAAGTGGGCCTGCGGACTCGAGACGCTGCCAGTACCGGGCGCTGCTGCTGTCTCCTCCTCCTCGTCGTTGTCGTCCGCGTCCTGTTCAGTTCGTCGCCAGTGTGCGATCCGCACGAGGAGCTCAACAAACTCGCGGAAGAGCAGCAGCTGGTCGTGCGGAACGACGCCGGCGCAGCTACCGCCCAGTGGGAGCGTGTTCTTGCGCTGGAGCTTCTCTGCGAACGCCAGTGTGTCGTCAAGCGAGCGAGGCCGACAGTCAGTGTCGCTGCTCGTGGGGCTTCCACAATGGACGTCGACACTGTCGGTTGTCCTGTCCCTGTCGTGTGCGTTGGTTGCTGGTGTCGACGTCGTAGAAGCAGATGACACTCTCTCGACGACGCTCTGACGTTGAGCAGCGCGGATGTCATTCACGATTTGCTCCACGTGACCGCCAGTGAGGTGTACGCCGCACTCGGACAGGAGCTTCCGGCACTCGATCGTCTCGAGAATGAGGACGCTCTCAGGTCCAGCCCCCGCTCCATCCTTCATCGCGTGGCGGTAGAGCGCACGCAGCTCCGTGTTCAGTCGTAATGCTGCGTGTTCGACCGCTCGCTTCGCTTTCTCGTGGCACTTGGCGACTGCTGTAGCTGCCATATCACGGGTGTTGTTGCTACCGCTTCGAGCTCGCATCATGTTCGATCGCGGTGTCGCCAGCAACTCGTCAATGTACAGCAGGATGCGCGGGGACGATGCGTTGTTGAAACTGCCGCCGCCACCACCACCACTCGCACTCGCGAGCACACTGTCGCTGCCGGCGGTCTCCATCGCACGCACAGCAGTAGAGTCGACGCTCCGGTCGTTCGCGAACGCACCGTGGAACACCCGCCCGTCTTCGTAGAAGAACGTGCCGCGGTCGTGCTTGGCGTTCGCACGCCACTCGCCTTCGTACCGCGCGCCGTTCGCGTAGTAGAAGACTCCGAGTCCGTGGCGCAGGCCGCGCGCGAACTCGCCCTCGTAGTAGTTCTTCTCCTTCTGTCGCGTGTGGAGCCACACGTGGCGGCCAAAGCCGTGTTGCTCGTCGTGCTCCCACTCGCCTTCGTACACTTCGTGGAGAACAGGCACGACACTGGACGCTGGCGCCACGGATGTCGGGTTCGGCGGCCCAAGCCACCGCATCACGCCGTACCCTTTCTTCCTGTCGTCCACCCACTTGCCTGCGTACACGTTCCCACTCGCGTACCGCATCTGTCCGTGGCCGTGTCGTTTGCCACGCGCGAACTGACCCTCGTACCGGACATTGTCGACATCGTCGTAGATGAGGATCCCGTCGCCGTGCGGCAGTCCGTCGCGCCACTCGCCTTCGTATCGCGCGCTACTCCGCGCTTGAATGGTGCAGGTGTCGTCGCCGCTGTTGTCGTCGAGCTGATGGTGCAGATGGGGAGCTGTGCTCTGGCTGTTGTCGCCACCTCGGCTCTGAACCGCCTCGTCGTGAAACGTGAAGAGTAGAAAGGGATCCAGAGGCACGGACCCGACCGACCCAAGAGGAAGTTTCGTGACGCTGCTCAGAGCTCCCACTCGGTGGTCGTGTTCACTGCCACCTGGAGCATCACTGTCGCTTGTCGCAACCGACGACTCGGTAACTGTCGGGACACCGACGCAGCCAGTCGTGAAGACCCCGCGGCCGTGCCGCTTGCCCGCGACCACACCGCCAGTGTAGCGGCTGCCGTTCGGCCAAACGTACGAGCCGACACCGCACATCTCATTGTCGACAAAGTGGCCTTCGAACACGACGCCGTTCGTCCACTCGATGCGGCCGCAACCGTGCATTCTGCCGAGAAAGAAGTCGCCTGCGTACGTGAAGCCCGAGCGAAAGACGAGCCGTCCTGTACCGTGAAACACGGGCACGTCACAGCGCGGCGTCCGCAGTATCTCGCCCTCGTAGCTCTGTATAACGTTGGCGAGAACACGCGGATCCAGCGGTGGTTTCGCGAGCAGCGCGAGTGCCGGAGCGCTCGCGTCGGCAGCGTCGTGTGGTAGGAGTGAATGCTGCTCCTCGTGCGCTTCGTCCGAGGTCTCCTCAGCTGCGACGGTCGTCGTCGCGGCCCCGTCTTGTGGCTCCATGCGGCCGTTCTGTGGTGACTATAGGGAGCGGTGCAACTGACGCGAGATAAATGGAATGTAGCCATTTTGACGATAAAAGTGTAGCCATATATGTCGTCATTGGTCTCCGACGACACTCGCACGGCACTCGGGACACGACGGGTTGTGCCGCAGCCACGCCATGACGCAGTTTTCGTGGAACAAGTGCGCACACGGCAGACGCACAGAGAACCTGCTCGTCCACGTCGGTGCGCACGCGTCAGTCTTCTCGTCGTCACCAGCGGTCAAAGTGACAGTCTCTCGGTCCAACGCACGCATCGCAGTGGATGCGAAGCGCTCGAGGCAGATGCTGCACACGTGCGCTGCCGACACGGGCAGCTGCCGCTCGTCTGCGTCTTCGAGGCCCACGATCGCGCTCGCGTACGCGCAATTCGCTGCGAGAATGCTCTCTGGGAACGCCAGGAGGTCCCGGAGGAGGGCGTAGACGCCGACAACCTCACGGCCGAACGTCGCAGCTGGCAGGCGTGACTCGACTGCAAGTGACGGGACAACTGTCTCCAGCGCTTGCCAGCAGTCGACAAGGAACGCCTCGAGTGCTATGCGACTGGCGTGCAGCGCCTCGACACCAGCTTGGACCGCGAACGCCGACTGGAGGTGCTCGTACTGGTCCAGCACGTCTGCGATGCTGCGTAGGAAGTGCTCGAACGGCTGCCATGATGTGTCGTCCCTACTGCTACCGTGGTTGCTACTGTCACTAGAGTGTGTGTAGTGGTGGGGGTGATTGTGGCGCCGCCACTCGCACACAGTTGGCTGCTGCAGGATCGCACGCGCGTGCGAGTAGAATGTGCGAAGCTTCGACTGGCTCATCGCGACGACCCAATCGTGGCTCAATAGCAGCGGCGTTGCACTCGTGACCGCCCAGCTTGCGGTCGCCGTTACTGTGATCGCCACGCGGTAGACGACGGCCATGCCGACGCAGAGCACGCGCGCGTGAACGCGGAACGCGAACGCAGCGGGCGGGAACTCCTGACTCAACTTCCGGAGGCGCCGCTCCGTCGTCGAGCAATGCTGATGCATTGCGACCGGGCGTGCTGGTGCGTTCGTTGCGAGATGGCGAATGAGCGCCTAACTAGCAATCGTAGATCGCTTGCTTGGTGGCTTGGCTTCACAAAGAAGCTTGGACGCGCCTCCTCGCTTGTTCTTTTTCTTTTGCACGAGCTGAGCTGCTCGTTCGCTCGTTCGCTCGTTCGCTTGAGCAATGGTTTGTGTGGACGGCGACGCTCTCTTTCTTAGAGAGCACGAGGCGCCCTCGAGTTTGCTCCTGCCCCAGTGCCTGCTGTTGGATACTCTATAGCTCTGCAGCTAGGAGCTAGGAGAGCGAGTCACCTGCGACTTGGTCGAGCCAATCTCGCTATACTCCGCTCTTGATCCACGTCCGTCGTTGGACGCCATGCCCCAAGTGTACCTATCTGCCAAGATTGAACTGATAAGCGGGACCTGCCGTTGAGCGAATGGTGCTTCGAACACCGAGCTTTCGCCACACGAAACTCACCACTACATGTACAGACGACGGTCCTCAACGATCTCTCATGATCCGCAGTCACTGCCAGTGGCCTGCTAGACTCGCAGTGACTGCTGGAACTCTCCACCACTAGCACTAAGCGCTCAAGGACAGCGCCTCGGACCGCACTTGAGCCAGCATGGGGGCTCTGTCCCGCGTGAAGCTGGTCTGACTGCTTCCATGCAAACCTGAAGCCACAGGATTCACCCAACTCGAGTTCAAGGAGAGAGGGCTCAGAGCAATCTTTGCACATTCACGCTTTTAAGTCGGTGACCATCAGTCAGCCACGTAGCATGCTCCTCACGAGGATGGATGAAGAAGATCGCGCTCTTCGCCTCCACGTATGGTGCGCGTAGAGTCTCGGGGGGACAAGGGACAGGGGCAGCTACTCTGGTGCCTCTACGTGACGTTTACACGCCTCGACCATCTTCCATAACAGGCTGAGAGCCCGTGCCGAACGCCCACGCATGGGCCTTCAATGTTGCAGTCGACACTCGACTTTGCCAATGCTGTCATGCTGTCATCCTCTCTTCCTGTCCTCTGTTCCACAAGGGCAATGTTGTGCATTACTCACGGTACTGTCGATACATGTACTGTAGCATTTGCCTCGTGATCGGCTTGGCTGGACTCTGGAAGGTTGGCCGGGAAGTGGGAGAACTTGGGGCTTTTTGAGAGAAGCTTGCAGTTGGACCACCCCGACAGCTTTGCTCCCAATGCGAAAGCGAGTCAGTCACATACATGCATATGCTCGCTGTACGTGCAAATAGGCGCTTGCCTCCATCCACGTTGGACAAGAGCCCCACTTTGGAGCTCCCTGTTGCCAGGAGCTCACTTGGTTCCCAAGAGTGACAACACACATTCATAACGCGGACTATCCCTTGTCCAATCATATCCCGTGATTTCATACAAACGACAAGTACAGAACCGGATTCGCTCCGGACTAAGTCCCGCTCACCCGCTCTCGCCCTGCCCTCCGTCCCACGCGATTTCCCCCTCCACCCAACAGCCAAACAATCGCTCTCGAGTCGCTCGTGGCGCAAGTGTGTCTGCGGAGCCCCTCGTCGTCCGAGCCGAGCCGAGACCACCAGTGCGCCGAGGCCATTGACGAGCCAGGCCGTTAGCGGAAGCTCTCAACGAGTGAGTCGCTTTCTTCCTTTCTCGAGAGACCGCCGGAGTCTCTAGGAATCGCGACCGCACCGGCGGGTAGCGCACCATCAATCACGCGGCTGGAGAAGGTGCGGAAACGCGCACAAGTGTGCTCTCTGTGTGGACTGTGTGGACTGTATGTGTGTGTGGGAAGATTAAGACGCCACCCAGTGCGCTCATTCGCAAACTAGCGACGGGCAGCACACCGAGTGGGTCGAGCGAGTGCCATCGAGTGGTGAATCCGTCAGTAGTCGACAGTCGAGTGGGCTCACACGTGTGTGCTGTATGTATCGTCATCTGTAGGCCGACGCGCGTAACGACGATTCCCCCCGCCACAGCTGCGGACGAAGCGCTTGCGAGTGCGCGAATGGAGCTCGAGCGCCGCTACCACGCGGCCAAGACGCTCGCAACAGACGACGCAGCGCCAGGAGCGTCAGTGCCGTCGCCTCAGCGCTCTACCAGCCACGACCAGCACCTGCTGCACTCGGTCGACTCGGCGTCGTCTTTGACGTCGACAGTGTACGACGACGACGAGCAGCAGACGCTCCACCCACGACCCGGCTCGGCGCCACCGAATCTCCACTTTGAATCGTCGGCATTCTTCAACTTTGGCGGCTCGAACGCCTTCTTTTCGCACGTGTACGTTGGTTCTGCTTGCTCGTAGTGGGTCTATGGGTGTGGGACAGGGCACTAACACGCGTCCCGACACGTGCGAACGACAGCAAGTACGACGACGACCTGGGCGGCACCGAGTTCCCAGAAGGTCCACCGAGCAACAATGACTTGCTGCCGCCGTCGAACCAGACGAGCCACAGTGCGTCAGTACCGCCCAGTGCGACCAGTGCAACCGCTGCAACTGCGACGCCGAAAGACGCAGGGCCGCACGTGAACAGCCACACGGTCCCGAACCACCGCAAGAACAGCATTGAGATGTTTCTGTCGCAGTCGCCGAGCCAGTCGCTCGGTGGCGACTTTCTCAAGCTCAGTCTCGACGACCGGAGCTTGAGTGGGCGTGCGAACGACGCCAGTGCGTTTGCGTCCGGCCACTTTACGCTGAACCCGGTCACCGAGTCGCCCAAGAAGTTTGTGCGGACCGCGAGTCTGCGGCTCCAGCCGTCGTCGTCGCAGCCCGAGACGGGGCGGTTTGCGGGGGACGTACCGCCGCCGCTCATGTCGCGTTCGAGCAGCGCGAGCAGCTACAGCAACTACCAGCTGAGTCCGCGGGCAGGCTCGGAGGACTCGTGGCACGGGAGCCAGGACGGCGGCCAGCAACCGCAAGCGCCGCCGTCTGTGGCCGGTGGGTACTATCCGGAGCAAGAGTACTACAATGGCGGCGCGCCGTACAGCCGCGAGCCTGAGCCGCACCCGTACTACCTCCGTCCACCGCCGCACGACCCCGGCATGTACCGCAACCAGCACGCGTACAGTGGCGGGACTGGCTACGGTGGGAATGGGCGCACCAACACGCTCCCACCGAGCGGCAATGGACAGTGGAACCCAAACTTTGTCGCGTCCAGCAGCGGCTACAACCACACGAGTGCGAACAGCATGTACCACATGCACGCGATGCACGCGAGTGCGCCGCCACCGCACTACCAGCCACACAGTGGCATGCGCACGAACAGTGGCGGTCGTGGGAACCGCCACCCGCACCCGCACGCGAGTCACGGGTACGTGCGCATGACACCACCACTTCCGGAAGCGTCGCCGCCGCACTCGCCACGCAAGGCGATGCTGGGACTCGGGATGGCGAAGCAGTGCAAGTTTTTCCTCCAAGGCCACTGTCGCATGGGCAGCAAGTGTAAGTTTGCGCACCAGCCTGTAGCGAACCAGCACATGGGCCAGGCGCCACCGCAGTACAATGCCCAGCTCCAGATGTCGCCACTGCACCGTCAAGGCTCGGACGACATGGCGCACCCGTTTGCGCGGCACCAGTCGCGGAGCAGCGGCCACTACCGCCAACCCGACTACAGCTCTGGCCTTGCCGGACCGCAGCCGAGCAGTGGTCTTGGTGCATCCGGAATGCTCGCGACAGACGACGCCGTCGGTCAAGGCGCTGCGCTGCGTGTCGAAGACATTCAAGGTCGCGTGTTTGTGATGTCGAAGGACCAGAATGGCTGTCGGCTGCTGCAAGAGCAGCTCGACTACGACGACCGCGTGGACTTGAGCGACGTGATTTACCACGAGTCGCTCGACCACCTCGCCGAGATGATGGTGGACCCGTTTGGAAACTATCTGTTTCAGAAGCTCCTCGAGCGCGTGAGTGCGACAAAGCGGCTCGCGATCATTCGCCGCGTGAGCTCGAACCTCGTCGCAGCGGCGCTGAACCTGCACGGTACACGCTCGGTGCAGAAGGTTGTGGAAGTGTGTGCCATGTCGGCAGAGGTCGTAGACGACGACGACGACGACGACGACGACACCGACAGCGAGCGCGGACCAGCGACCGTGGGACGTCGCACAGTGAACCTGCCCGACATTATTGTCGACGCGCTGAAGGACGACGCAGTCCGCTTGTGCATTGACTCGAACGGGAACCACGTGATCCAGCGTGCGCTCCAGTACATGAAGCCCGAGTACAACCAGTTTGTGTTTGACGCTGTGTGCCAAGAGTGCACGACTGTCGGCACGCACCGCCACGGCTGTTGTGTTCTCCAGCGGTGCTTGGACGCCGCGAACAAGCAGCAGAAGGCAGAAGTGATTGCGCAAGTGGAGAAGCAAGCGATGAAGCTGATGCAGGACCCGTACGGGAACTATGTCGTGCAGTACGTGCTCGACTCGTGCACGGCCGACGAAGCGTACGGCGTGATGGCGAAGCCGCTGGGGAGTATCTTTGAGCTCTCGGTGCAAAAGTTCAGCTCGAACGTGATTGAAAAATGCCTCGAGAAGGCACCCGAGCGCGTGCGCCAGAACTACGTGAAGGAGATTATCAGCTGCCCGAAGATGAACAAGATGCTCCAGGACCAGTTTGCGAACTATGTCGTCCAGCGCGCACTGTGTGTGTGCTCGGAAGAGCAGTGTCTCCAGCTCGTGAAGGCGATTCGGCCGCACTTGGCGTGCATGAAGAACACGTCAGGCGGCCGCCGCATTACGGCGCGCATTCTCAAGCGCTTCCCGACCATGGACATCAGCGCCGACATGGGGCTCTCACCCACGCACGACGGCATGTACGAGCCAAACGGCAGCCACCTGTCGCTCGGCCGCTTGCCGCCGGCTGCAGTGAGTTACGGCAGCCACCAGCACCACCAAGGCGTCCTCAGCAACGGCGGGTATCCACCGCACATGCACGGCCACGGCATGCCGATGCACAGTAACGGCGGGTACGCGTCGCACCACCACCACCCGCCCCACAACCAGCACAGTGGCGGTCTCATGAGCGACGTGGTCGGCAGCGGACTCGGCGTGAACGCAGCAGGCACGAGTCGCGCGTAAGAAGAAGCGTCGGCTCGGCTTGGCGCTAGACGACACGCGCTTGGCGAGAGTGGTAGGCGACGTGGGGACGCCATCATCGGTATAAGTCAAGTCGGGGGACGTCTGGCGGTGGCAGCGAGGACGGAGATTGGAGGAAGAAGACGAAGAAGAAGAGGACGAGGGGAGAAGAGAGTGAAGAAGAGGTCGTGACGACGGTCGGGACGACGTGTGTGTTGGAGAAGAGCGCCAATAATGGGCGAGAAGGCGTCGGCGACAGTGGCGACAGTGACGACGACAGTGGCGACAGTGACGACGACAGTGGCGACAGTGACGACGACAGTGACCACGACGACGACGACGACAAAGTTTTGCTCGTGTAGATAAAGAGAAAAATTGCATGAAGGCGTTTGTATCAAAGAGAGCGACAAGGACATCGGCGGCGAGGCGACGGGCGACGGATGGACGGACGGACGGCGCGAGGGAGCGAGCGGACTGGAGAGTGTACAAGTACCTGTAGTAGTAAGTCCCCGCTTCAGCGAGCCGCCGCAGCGAAGGACGACGGACGAGACGAGCAACTCGGGAGAACCAAGTAGACGACGACGACGAGATGAGAAGAGACGCGAACGAGGCGACCGAGAAGACCCAGACCCAGACGGAAGAACGAACAAATGAACGCAACGGCCAGCTTTCAAGGTCCTGTGCTGGCACTGGTGTCGCTTCTTCGCTGTCGCTAGAAGTGGTAGCGCTGGATCGACTCTAGGTGGCGCACGGACCGCGGGCTCTTGGGGCGTGTGTCGTCGAGCCGGCCGGACGTGCACGCGTAGATCATGAGCACGAGACTCAAGAGCGCTTTGAAGGCTGCGAGGCAGAGGAAGAAAACGACCGTCATGAGGGCGCCGCTGACAGTCGTGAGCTGGAGCGGCGCGTCGGCGAGCGCTTTCATGACCATGCGCAGCACGACGCACGCGAGCGGGAGCGAGACGAGACCGAGGCGGCGCGAGACGTGGTGCGTGTGGTCGAGGATCGTGTCTTCGTTGCGCCAGCCGGTGAGGTCGCGGCAGAGGATGGTCGTGAACTTGGAGTAGACGGACGGTGGGATCTGGTTGAACTTGGTGATGAACGCGTGCTTGATCCAGTCGATGATCATCTCGGCCAGCATCACCATGGTCTGCCGGCACCACATGTACGTTAGGTTTAACTGTGTCTTTAAGAGCGACACACTGTTGGCCGCACCGTGCCGTACGCGACGTCCTTGGCGTTCGACTGGAGCATGACGAGGCCAATGATGAGGAGGAGCTTGAAGCGCTCGACAATGTCGCTGCATGCGATCTGGAAGAGGTTCTGCTCTTCAAACTTCTTAAAGACACTCGTCTAAGGGGCGACAACGACACACACGTGAGGACTATGAGACGAGGAGGAGAACGACAGCCATCGCCATGGGCCGCACCTTGAGCTCGGCAAAGTTGTTGGAGATGAGGAGCGTGAGGAGCGACGTGTTGCTCGAGTTGATGGCGACGTTGATCGTCACGACCTGCGCAAAGAGGAGGAGCGAGTGGAGCAGTGCAGCGCAGTCAAGGCGGAACCAACCGGAGCCTCTAGAGTCCCACACAGCCAAGCAGCACACGAAGCGAAAGGGGGGATATCGACGTAGGTGATTGCGACGACAAAGTCGAGGAACATGCGGCGGACGCGCCGTGGCTGGTACTTGGCCGTGTAGTAGAGCGAGTCGAGGATGTCTTGGCCGAGCGACGAGAAGAGCCGGTCAAAGATCTGAGCGACACAGACGCAGAGCCCCAGAGAGTGAGTCCACGTGACGACTCGTGTCGTCCTAGTCTAGGCGACAGACGCACCTCAATCATCGTAAAGATGACGTAGAGCTTGATCATCGCTTGGCCGCGGATCGCGTGGTAGACGCGCGACATGTCGACGCGCCAGAGCACGAGCGTCGCGACGGCGACAATGACGGCAACCATGAGGTCGTAAAAGTGCGTGCGACGGAACACGCGCGTGTGGAACGACGCCGTGACCGCACAGCCGCACGCAAAGAGGATGCGGAGTGGGAGGTACGTGAACACGTACAGGAAGCTGTCGAGTGCAAGGAAAACGCCAAAGACAAAGAGCTGCTCGAGCTTGAGCGGCACGACGAGGAAGTTCTGGACGCGCTCTTGGTGCACGTCGTCGGTCTGCTTGATGTCGTGCACGCCAAAGATCTCCTTGTAAAAGAAGTCGGCGAGCCGGAACCGGTGCGGCGGCGGCGCTGTTGCTGTCGTTGTCGTTGTCGCTGTCGTTGTCGCTGTCGGCTTGGACGGGCTCTCGTCGGGCTGGAGGCTCCGCAGTGTCGGCGACACGCGTGGCTGGGAAAAGTCCGTCTGGACGACCAGCTGGTGCAGCTGTTGCATCCGCTGCATCGCCGGCGGCGGCGACTGGGCGGTCGCGCGTCGACTCGCGACGCTCACGGGACTTCCAGTGGCGCTGCTGCTCACAGACGCAGGCGGCGCTTTCAAGCGCGTCTCTGCTTGTGGCGACGACGGGCGCGAGTCAGTTGGCGTCGTTGTGCTGCTCGACAGAGGAGACGCTGCTGCCGTGGCGTCGTACGCGTCGGAAGCGAGCGTGAGGTCGAGTTCTGGCAGCGGCGTGCTCTTGCTACGACGGTGCAGCACAGGATCCAGCGCCAGCGGCTCTACGGCGAGTGGAGAGGAGGGGGCAGGTGCGCTCGGAGCGCCAGCGAGCGTCTCGAGTGCAGGCTGCGTATCGCCCGCTGCTTGCTGCGCGTCGTCCGTGCCGGTCGTCATGGTCGAGAGAAGAAGAAGAATGGAGCTGGCGACTTTAGCGACGTACGCGACCAGTAAAAATTGGTTCCTGGTAGTGAGATAATCCAGGGAGCTCTAATAGACATGGCTACATTGAGTGAGCCATCGTGTTGTCTGCGTCAGTGACGACACGCGTGCCGACGACAAGGCCAAGGCGATCTTCTACTACCCGAAGCGGTCATCGAAGGAGCAACGACAGCTCCCTAGCAGCCGTAGCGACCTGTGGGCTCTGTATTCCTTACTAGCACTCGCTGGTCTCTTAAGAGAGCGCGTGGGAGCATCCGTCCGTCGTTTCGTCCGGCATCCTCAGTCGCTGTCGTCGTCGCTGTCGTCGTCCGAAGAGAGACTGAGCGAGATCTTCTGCACCGTGTCCTTGTCCGAGTCGCTGTCGCTGCTGTCGCTGTCGCTCTCACTGTCGTCGTCGTCGTCCTTGCCCGAACCCGTCTCGTTGCCTGTCGCGGTCCCACTGTCGTCCGCCGTGTCGTCGTCCGATGCGCCGCCCAGTTTGCGTCGCTTCCGGAGCCCTTCAACGTCGTCGACAACCTCGTCGTCGTACAGCGGCGCCCGCTTCTCTGGGAACTTGAACTTCTTCCGCAACACGTCCATCGCGTCCGACGGCAACGGGTCGCCTGCTTTCCATGTCTCTGGGAGCGTAATCCCTTGTTCCTAAGCCGACAGATCTGTCGTCAGTCAGCCACAAACGACAGTGTTGATATGGACACGGGCCCCAGACGCACCGTGAAGAAGCTGCGGCCCATGTAGTGCAAGAGCGCGTCCAGTGGGAGGTCGACCGGGTCGCCTGGGTTCCACCCGGGCGGCATCTGCTTCCGGATCTGTGCGTCGCTCGCGCCGAGTCCGATCGGGAGACTGAGCTTCTCGAGACCATCACTCCCGTCGGTTGTCGCGCCTGTCGATCGACTCGCTTTCGCAGACGACGAGTACTTCTCCGGCTCTTGTGTCACAGTCTCAGCGACGACGCCACGACTGAGGACGCCAGCTCGCATCATGTGCGGCTGCGGCGCTGGCGGCATGAAGCCAAACATGGGGAACTAGGAAGGGGATGACACCAGTGAGTGCCTGGGACTTAGAAGGGACAGAACCACTAGCAGGACAGGAACGTACGCCAGGACGCCACTCTCGTGGAGCCGACGTGGTGCCGGCGATCCGGTGCGCGTACGCGACAATGTCGTGTGGATCCAAGACCACTACAGAGCCCATCAGCTCCACTCTCCGCTGTACAAATGCCCACATAACTGGCCACACGTGCGTCTGTACCTTTGGTCGTCTGCGTGGCGTGTTGGAGCACACTCTGGTGCTTCTTGAGCACGTTCGCAATGTCCTACAAGCCCATAGACAGCTCCATTGGCGCATTCGTTCGGACTCCCATTCTCCTCCACACACACCCGGACGCACCTCTTGAGACCGTCGCAGCTGAGCGGCGTACCGTACGACCTTGAGCTTCTTCTTGCTGATCTCTTGCTGCACGGCTGCGAGCTCCTTCTGAGCGACCTGGTGACGCGCCACTGGGCTCCCACAACCCACGTCCAGTAAGTATAGAGGGAGTATGATCCGATACGCTTACACTCAACCTCCACTACGTACGCTTCTTCACAGCTGCGAGCAGCTCGCGGTCTTTCTCCAGCACCTTCCCGAACGTCTCGTTCACGGTGCGCAAGCGCGTGGCGGTGATGGTCGACGGTGGGCTGGTGGGCATACAAACCGCCAGTTTAATTAATCGTACGCTCGTGTCCACATAGAGAGCGCTTATACGCACAGTGCGGCGGTGCTGAGCGCCTCGAGCAGCTTCGTGACGAGGAAGCGGTGCTCGTGGAGCGCGACCTCGACATCGTCCCGGACGCTCGGCATTCTATCTTGTGCTCAGTATGCACCGAGTTTCCTCCTCTCGCACCCTCGTGAGGTTCTAATTTACATAGTGAAGAAAATCAGGTCTTCCTCCCTGCTTTATATCACGCACACTACCATCACGCCATTGAGGTTTGCTGGCAGCCACAAGCCCATCAAACGCGTCAAGAGCTCATTATGGGCGACGCAGGCGGCAATGACACGGGCGGCGGCCCGAGCAGAGAGCAGCCGGACCCGTTCTGGCGCCAGTTTGAGCGCGACTACTACGCGCTGCTCGGCGTGGCTCGGGACGCCAGCACGGACACGATCCGCGCTCGCTACATGGCGCTCTCGCGCGAGTTCCACCCGGACCGTCGACGTGCGCACGCGGACGCTGGGCTCACAGCGCTCGCGAACGCGCAGTACCCAGCGCTCGACCGCGCGTACAAAGTACTCTGCGACCCGCTCAAGCGCCGCGTCTACAACCTCTACGGCGAGCGGGTGCGCGTTATGCATGCCGATAGACGAGGATGGCGGGATGTCATTGTCCTCACGTGTGCTGGGTGTTCTCGATATGGATATGTAGGGCGTCCAAGCGCTCGAACAAGACGCTGCGCTGCACAATGTGCTCGGCGCCCACCTCAAGTCAGACGAGGAGGTACGGTGGCAGTCGTATGCATATCGAGAGGTCATGCATGTATATGGAGTATGCATACTGACCGTCGGACTGCATCTTTTCATGGATCGATGGTTACATACAGATGCAGCACCACGTCGAAGACATGATCCGACGGCTGAACGCCCAGGCCCTCGAAGGCCAGTTCTCGTCGTTCAGTGAGATGGCGATGCACGTCGACGCGTCGGACTTTGTCCGCGAGCCCATGCGCGGCCTCCGGAGTCTGCTCTACCGTGGCGGACGGTACGTCGACCGGACGGAGATGACGATCCACCAGCGCGCGATGATCCCCATCGGCCGCAACGTGAACCTCACAGTCGGCGGCTACATGTACGACAAGCACGGGCTCGGCATGGGCTCGGTCACGACGCAGCTCGCGTACACGTCGTTCGACCCGAGTACGCCGTCGTTCACGCTCTCGAGCGAACTCGGGTGGACGCCGAAGCTCCACTGCCAGATCAGCCAGCCCGTGTCGCCCCACACGGTGTTTATGCTCATCCCAGAACTCGACGACAACGGCCTCGACGTGTCGTTTGGCGCGAACCAGCTGCTGTCGCCCCAGCTCCACGGCGCTATGATGTGGAGCACTCGCGACGGACTGTCGGCATCGCTGTCGAACGACACGGGCGCGTACCAAGCGACAGCTGCAGTCGCAGTCACGAAAGGCGGTCCGAACCTGTCGCTCCAGCTCCGTCGCGCGCTCTTTGGTGCAACAACAGCGAAGCTGTCGCTCCGTGGGAACCTCCAGACCGGCCTCTCGCTCGCTGTCGGTGCGAGTCGCGAGCTCTCGCTCCGGACGCGGCTCGCACTCGGTGTGCTGCTTGCGAAAGCAGGCGTGACACTCCGTGTCGGCTTCACACGCGGCAGTGTGCGGTTCGTGATGCCGATCTTCCTCTCGCCGTTCTCAGCGCAGACTGCGTTCGCGACGTTCTGTGCTGCGACGTCGCCGTTTGTCGTCTCAGCGATCGTCACGCAGCTGCTCGAGCCGGCAGCTGAGAAGCGACGGCGTCGCGAGCGCGAGCGCCGTCGCGACGTCCGTGTTCAGTACCTATCGGCCGCTCGCGAGAGCGCAGTCGCCCAGCAGCGGCTCATGGTGCGCTGTGCGCAAGAGAAGCTCAAGAAAGAGAAGCACAAGGCCGACAAGAAGGGACTCGTGATCCTCGTCGCACGGTACGGCAAGAACCCAACGAGCGCGGACCCGCGGGAGCCCCGTCGAGCCGACACGGTCGAGACGCCAGTGTTCGCAGTCGGAAACGACAGCGACGACAGCGACGACGACGACGAGAGGAGAGCGCGATTCGAGACGACTGGCGGTGAGAGTGAGGCGGCGGCGGCGGTGCTGGAGCAGCGCTGGATCGACGTGACGATCCCGCTCCAGTTCTTCGTGCAGGTTCGTTACTGTGTTGTTGTCGCTGCTGCTGCTAGGAGGGCTAGGGAAGGATCGACAGCTCACAGCGTGTTGGTGTGGGCCTGTCGTGTCGAGCAGGACTCGACACTGTCGCTGCATGGCCGGTCGAAGGCGGGTCTCTTGGGCTTCTATAACCCGTGCATAGCCCACGACCAGTCTGTCGAGGACGCTGCCAGCTCACAGGAACTGCAGCACCCGGACGAGACGCCCAAGCTGTGCGTCGTGTGGTTTGGATAGTGGTTTGTGTGTGTGGGTTTGGAAGCGACGGACGGATGCTCACAGTCTTGTGACTGGGTTCGTTTGATGCAGCTACGTGCGCTACGCGTACGACGGCCGCGTGTTTGAAGCGACGTTCGACGACAGTCAGGTCGTGGAGCTCCCGTCGCGGTTCGCGCAGGTGATGGGGTCGGCCGGCAGTGTGTTTTGAGGCAGCGGCGACCGAATCGCCCGGCAAGCGGAAGCCAGAGAGAGAGAGCGGCTGTGTGAGAAGCAGTCGGTGCGCTTGTGAGAGGGGACGACGGGCCATTGCGAATGAGAGCGAGCGTCGAGCGGAATAGAGGAGTAGCTCTGGTGGACATTGCACCAAACTTGGTGGCCGTCTTGGAGCAGCAGATTGACGACAGTTTATCGAACGCCAACGCTCTCCGTCGCTCTTCCTCGTATCGTTCCTCGTGTCGTTCAGGTATTGGTTCGGTTGTCCATCATGCCACTGGGTTGTGTCTGTCAGTCGGATCTGTCGTCGGAGTTTCGAGTGTGGGCGTCGGCGTTGCCTCGGGGTCACTGTCGGTGTTGGAGTCGGAACGACAGTTGTGATGGTCGCTGGTGGACGGTTGGTGCCAAGCTGCTCGCGTCCACACACTTGGCCACGATCTTGAATTTGACAGTGCTGCAGTCCAAGGCGTTCCCAGCCAGACACTTGAGCTCGACCACTGAAGATATCGTGTCCGGGTTCACTGCAGCCTTCGACGCAAAGCTCACGTCGGTCTCTGCCACCAGGTAGTACCACTTGCCCGTGAGGCTCTGCATGCTCAGGACCGTCGTCATGTCTTTGGCGTACTTGACGCCCACCTCGCTGTTCGCGCTGTTCGTCTCGAAGAAGGCCGCCGGCATGATCTCCATGCGCTTGCCGCTGTTAGTCGAGTACCCGTAACCGTAATGGTTCGTGACGTCCGAGTTCAGGTTCGCCTTTAGACCGAACGCGAGCTCGGTTCCGGTTGTCTGGTAGCAAGAAGCATCGGTGAGAGTCTTGAGCGAGATCCGCCGTGTGGGATCCTTCAGGTAGCCATGACATCGACGTGCTGTGTAGCCGTGCACGTCGGCGCGGTGGTGTCGCCAGCAGTAGTCACGAACTTGGTCGGATCCAGGTTTAGTCTCTCACAGTCACAGCGTCGTAGTCAATGTCGGACTGGTGGCAAAGCTCTTCTTCACATACTCGGCCGTTCGTCCCCGAGACACGTCAAGCCACCATTCGCAGCGCTCTTGAACGTGACCAGGTCGAGCTCCAGCTTTGTGGTCTTCAGGACCACGGCAGCGGTCACATGTGTGGTCGCACACTTGGAGCTCTTCGGCCCACACTAACCGACAAAACTCGTACTTGATGTTGCAGTCCACTTGATCTCCAGATCTCAAACAACTGAGAGCTCTGTTGTCCTGTACGACAACCAGAGCGAGCGCCTCCTTCGCTTCTCCTGGACCTCCAGATTCAAGTCAATTCGGTGCCGACTTGGCACTGAAGTCGCCTCCAGTGCGTCAGCACGGCCTTCCCTGGACTCCGGTGCCGAGTCGACAGTCTCAACACTGTCGCGTCTCCCTACAAATAGCCCCTCCCCCCACTCCCGCTCCCTTCCAAGCGTCCAGGTCTCAAGGACTCACCTCGCCTCACTCACCCCTCCCCACCACTCACTGCAATCCATCCGATCTACAAGCCCGCAAGTGCTCGGGAGTCTTTGCTCCCAGACACGAAGACGGAAAATAGCTCGCTCGCATCCCAGCGACACCCCTCCGACTGCTCACTCGCTGGCCGTGCCAAACGAACAAAGTCCAGCTCCTCATTCTCGCTTTCGCGTCGTCACCACTGCTCCTTCTCCCCTCTCTTTGCTGGCGACTCGTCCCGCTCGCTTTCCTCGTCGGCACGTCGTTCTTCACGCGCCGTCTCCCAGCCTCAACTGCCATGGCGCTCCGTCAAGGCGTCGCAAAGAGCGGGTCGGTCGCCAAGCTCCGGCAGCAAGAGGCCACGGCTGCAAATGTCACATCCCCCAAGGGGATCTCGACCAAGACGCCCGGCATCTCGCCATCTAAAGCCGGCGTGAATGACCACACGCTCGGGCTCCAGCGCCGCCGGCTCTCGGTCGTGAGCGACAACAAACTCGTCGAAGGCATGGCCCAAGTGTCGACAACAGACGCAGACTACGTCGAAGACGGCACGAGCGCTGTCGCCGCCTTTGCGGGGCTCTCGAAGAAAGGCTACGCGCCGTACAACCCGCGCAAGAAGAACCAGGACTCGATGATCATCAAGCACGACGTCGACACGCGCTCGCTTCTGCTCTGCGTCTTTGACGGCCACGGCGAAGCCGGCGACGGCGTCTCGGGCAGCATCCGCGACAGGTACCCCGGCGAGCTCTTCAAGCACCCTCAGTTCACGAGCACTGGTAGCCTCGCGACGGATGCGACGAGCCTCAAGACTGCGATCGGCGAGTCGCTCCAGGTTGTCGAGAAAGCAGTGATCCGAGACCCCGCGATCGACACCGAGTTCAGCGGCACGACCGCAGTCGTGGCTGTCATTCGTGAGAACCTACTCGTGGTCGGCAATGTCGGGGACTCGAGAATCACGCGCGCGTTCGTAACCACGTCGGCGAATGGGGACGAGACGATCGCGACCGAGTCCGTCTCAGTCGACCACAAGCCCGACCGTGCCGATGAGAAAGCGCGCATCCTCGCGAGCGGCGGCCGCGTGTTTGCGGTCGAGTACGACGACGGCATCGACGGACCGCCCCGTGTCTGGCTCGGCCACATGGACGTCCCAGGGCTAGCCATGTCGCGCTCGCTGGGCGACGCTGTCGCCCACACGGCAGGGGTCGTGTCGGAGCCCGAGTACTTCTCGCACATGCTCACTGGGAGCGACCGGTGCCTCGTCATTGCGACCGACGGGCTGTGGGAGTTCATGTCGAACGAAGAGGTGACCGACATTGTGATGGCGCAGAAAGACCCGAAGGTCGCAGTCGACCTGCTCATCATGGAGGCGAACCGGCGCTGGATGAAGGAAGAACAGGTCATCGACGACACGACAGTGATCGTCGTGTACGTCAACCTCGCAGAGATGCAGCCCCCGGTCGCGGCCGCCGCGACGCTGAGCAAGAGCCCCAGCAGCACCGGGATCCTCACTGCTCAGTAGCAACACCATCCCAGGCGTTGAAGGTGCGGCGTCCACGTCACTCGTGTGAGAGAAAGAGAGAGCCGACTAGGGCACTATGAGCTCAGCACCTCATCCATCCATTCATCCATTCATTCATTCATCTGCTTGTACGACTGACTCCCTACCTACTACTACGTCGTCCTTGACTCGCTATTTGACCCCTACAAGAGTCGTCCACTGGTTCGTCACTGCTTCTTACGCCTGGTGCTGTCGCCGTCGTTCTGCGTCGGTGGGGCCAGCAGATCGCGGACAAAGAGCTTGGCGAGCATGAAGAGCAGCGGGACGAACACAATAAGGGCGTTGGCGATGCCAAACATGGAGATCGAGTTCCCAATCTCTTTCCAGCTCCCTTCGTTCTTGACGAGGAAGAGGAAGTGGAGCGCCAGGACGTCCGACATGCCGACAACGAGCAGAAAGTACCGCGACGGCGGATGCCGACGGATCGGGACGGCGCTGTTGGAGCTGTCGAAGCCGCTCGGCTGGCTCACTTCGAGTACGACGTGGAACGCACACGCGACGACCAGGAACGGGATCAGGAGCTTCACGACAAGCAGCGCCCCCATCAGAAACGGCGAGAAGACGGTCACGAATCGGTACGTCGACGAGAGCTCAAAGCTGCTCATGCTCGCGACATTCCCTGTGCCAAAGAACGCGATCTTGATCAGCAACAGGAAGAAGAATGCCCGGCGCACTTCGTGCCAGCGAGTCGAAGAAGAAGACGACGACAGCGCCGACAGCGCCGATAAGCGCGCTTCGAGTGTGATCCAGCTCGCGAGGACGCAACAGAGTGCGACGAAGAAGAACACTTCGTACGAGATGCTCAAGAGAATGTACGACGGACTGAACGCGAGCACGATCTCCAGCATCCGGAGCGCCAAGGCACGCAGCTTCCAGTCGGCGCCAGTCCGACGCGCCTCCAGCTGCTGGTTGTCACCTCGTCGTCTGCTGTCGCTTGTCGTCCTGGAACGTGCAGCCAAGCGGAGCAAGAGCACTGCGATCGGAGCGATCGAGAGCGCCCAGTTCGCGAGCGTGAGGACGACGGGCGGCTTCTGTTTGTTTGTCAAGAACCACATGGTCCACTGCACCGCCACAAGCGAGACACCGACGACTGCGAACGCCGCTACCCACGTCCTCCGGCTGCTTCCAGAGGCAGTCAAGGCACCAGGCGTCTCGGACGACAGCGACAGGAGCGCTACAAGCGTGAGCACCTGGAAGACGACGCCGCCTGCGACCACAACGACCGTATGTTCGCCGTACTCGGTCGAGAGGTACGGGAAGACCGAGATGAAGAGACAGCTCGCAGTCCAGGCGGCGAGCGTCCGCTTGTCGTGCGCAGTCGCAGGTCTCAGACCAGAACCAGACGACGATCGCGTCTCGAGCGGGTTGTCGACGAGCGGCCAGAGGCCCAGCAGCGTAAAGACGACGCCAAAGATGAAGCGCCGCTCAAAGCCGAGTACGACGAGCTCGAGACAGAGCAGCACAAACGCGGCTTCGAGGCCTCGACGCCAGTGGCTGCTAGTAGCACCCGTCGCTGTCTCTTGACGGCTTGTCGGCGCCGTTGACTGCCACAAGAGCTTGCGGTGGCGCCACACAAAGTTCCAGAACACGATCGGACACGCAACGTAGAGAAAGTATGTCAACGGCGAGCTCTCGAGCAGCAAGAACGCACCAGCGGCTGCGAGGAGAAACCCAAGCACTGCGTCGTCAGCTTGGACGAGCAGCCGCACGTGGAACCACGTTGGGTGCACGAACGCCACTGCGAGGACGACCATCCAGCCGACGTAGCCGAGCACAATCACTGTGAAGAGGAAGACCCAGTCGTAGCGCTGAAAGTACGTGAGCGTCTCGAGGCAGATCGCGACCATCTCTTGGCTCGCTCGCTCCACCGCGTCGTACTCGTGGGCGTCCCAGAGCGTGTCGAGCGCTGTCGCGACAGCTGGGACGCGGTCTCGGAACGCACGAAACGGCCGGAAGAAGAGGAGTGTGTGCGCTTCTTTCTCCTGTTCTTTCCGACGCGCGTGCTCGTAGAGCTGACGGGCGTTCGAGAGCACAGCGCCAGCGCGGTACCGTCCGGGTGCGAGGAACGCGAACGGGAGGACGCCGACCGAATTGCGTGGGTACGGAAGGCCCAGGAGCGCACTCACGAGCGGCGCAACGTCGGCTTGCATCACGTCTTTACGGGTAAGCTGGACAAGACGGCCCCAGTCCTGAGCCGCGACAGTCTCTTGGCTCGCTTGTGCGGCCAGCTGAGCACGCACGTCCGCACTCGACTGGGTAGGTAGGTCCATGTAGAAGCCACCAGTGCTGGTCTCAGGCGCTACCTCAGGGCCGTGCACGCCCGCGCCCCAGACAACAAGCGGCGTCCGCGTGTTGGCGGGGTCGCCGTCGCCGTGCGCGCCCTTGTTACTCATGCCGTGGTCCGCGCTAAAGACGTACGCGGTGCGGCCGTCGTGGCCATAGAACGCTTCAACCAGAGCGTGGATCTTGGCGACAAGCTCGTCCACGAGCGCAATGTTGTCGACGTAGTCCTTGGAACTCGGTCGGTGGGCGTGGCCGTTCGAGTCAATGCCGAGAAAGTGGCAAAAGACGACGAGTTGAGGCGCGCGGAGCGTCGTGGCGAGCGTGTCATCGTGTGTTGCGCGCATAAACAGTGCAGCGACTTGCTCGTAGACCCACACGTCGAGCGCAGACGCGTCAGTCGCAAAGTCTTCGTCCGCGTGCGAGTAGTGGACAGCGGTGGCGTGTGGCACGGTTCGCGTAAACATGGGCACAATGTCCGGGCTCCCAAAGAGCCACGACGCGTGGCTCTGGTTGAAGACCGAGTCAAAGTCCACCGGGTTGTCCTGCCACCCTTTCGTCACAGCACTCACGTCTTCGTACATGCCCGCAAAGAGCGCGACGTGGCCGGGACGGGACTCGGTCGGGACGCGCGTGTGCGACACGCCGTAGCTCCCGCGGGTCTCGGCCATGCGCCGCAGGAACGTCACACGCGCATTTGCGAGGCTTTCGCTGTTGCTGCCGCTGTTGCTCGAGTTTGTCTCGAAGAACTTGTCGGCGCGGCAGCC
Source organism: Globisporangium uncinulatum (assembly GCA_023333755.1). Classification (NCBI taxonomy): domain Eukaryota; phylum Oomycota; class Peronosporomycetes; order Pythiales; family Pythiaceae; genus Globisporangium; species Globisporangium uncinulatum. The sequence continues at coordinate 3,734 of JAASFJ010000204.1, read as the reverse complement.
GTCGGCCACGAACACGACCACGCGCTTCGCAGGTGGCGTCAATAGGAGCGAGTTTGCAGCGGAAGAGGAGGACGCTGCGTACTGGAGGCTCTCGACGTGCGAGACGACAGGGGACTTGAAGTAAATGTCAAAGATGCTGAGCACGTAGAGCGCGTGGAAGGCGACGCCGAGCAGCAGGAGCGCGTCCGGCCGCGAGCCACCACTTCGCATCGTAAAGATTGAGTCGCGAGGGGTTTATCAATAAAGGATGTCCAATGACTGCGGTATTTTTTCAATTTATCTACACACGACTGTACTAACTGTAGTACTGCGCCGACATTCCGCACCATCGTGACGCCACAGGAGAGCGTCACGACACTGGATAAGTAGGCAGGTACTTGTACGCATTCTTGAGTCCACTTTCGCTCACGCGCTAACAGGACGACGGCGGCGACGAGAACAACGGACTCGACAACCAACGTATTGGATACAGACATGTTCTCACCAGCTCCAGCCAGCGAAGCCCGGGTGCTGTTCCAGGTGAAAGAAGACACATGACCTCCTAAAGCTCCCCCTTCGAGGGGACTGAGAGTTCTCGTTTCAAAAGTTGTCGGATTACAAATGTACGCACGAAATGGAAGTTCCCACTTTCGCGTCCTCGTCCTCCTACTGTGGATGAAGGCGGTGTGAGCGACAGGAACCGTCCGTCCGTGTCTCCTGTCTCCTGTCCTCCTGTGTCATGTTGTCTGTCTCTACTACGCATGCCCCATGTTGCTGTTGATCGGCATGGGAGCCCCACCAGGCGACTCGAACATCTGGTAGTTCGTACGAGCTTGGCCCCCACCGTTCGACGCTGGGGCGGCTCCACTTCCAGCCGCGTTCGACTTGGCGCGTGCACGACTCATGTTGCGGCCACGGGAGCTCCCGGGTGTCCGGATCGTGTTGCGGCTCGCAGCGCGATGGCGAGCCTTCTCGCGGTCGAGCTGCGCTTCGCGTTTCGTGCAGATCACGCCGTTCTTCTTCGTCCCAGCGCCCACGAGCAGCATCATAGCGATACAGCAGAACGCGGCGAGACCGTACAGGTACGTGTACGCGTTCTTCTGCATGCTCTCGCTCGTGCGCATGTACACGTAGCCGAGCGGCGCAATGAAGAAGAGCGCAAAGAGAAACGTCGTCGACGCGGACCGGCCGCGCGTGTTGAACATGCCGATGCACGCGGCCCAGAGCGCTGCGGTCGTGCCGAGCCCGAGGAAGAAGTACATGAGCATGCAGATCATCGAGTAGAAGAGTCCGGCGTTCGATAAGTCGTTCAGGAAGCTCGAACTCTCGTTCATCCCGAGTACGGCAGCACAGAGCGCGACTGGGATGAGCGTTCCAAACAAGATCGACTTGTGGTCAAGCTTGTCAATGAAGAAGAACGAGAGCACGGAGCCCGCGAGCTGGAGCGCGACCGAGTTCACAAACAGCTTGGGCTCGTCTTTGAGGATCGGGAGCGTCGCGACTTGCGCCATCACGAACGCGTTCAAGACGCACGACGAGAGCGACGAGACGAGCATGAGGAAGATGCCGAGGAGGAGCTTGAACGAGTTGCCGCCGCTATCCTTGTCGTCGCTGTTTGCGTCTTCGCGCAAGTGCCGGAGCTCGTCCGACACGTCAGGTTTGCGCCGCAGAATCACGAGACAGGCTTCACAGGCTTCGAGTCCTTTGCGCTCGAGCACCCACGCTGGACTCTCGGGGAAGATGTTGACCGCCGGCGTGATGAGCGCAATCATGACGGACGCGCCGAACGCTTGCCAGACCCACCCGAGTTCATTCACGGACACAAAGTAGCCGTTCAAGAGCGAGCCGCTGACAAAGCCGATACCAACGAGGAGCATCGCTTTGCCACGCATCTCTTTCGTCGAGATCTCGTAAATGTACACTGCGAGCGACGGCAAGAGGATGCCAACCGAGCACCCGAGCAGCCCAATGCCCGGCATGAGCAGCGTCTTCCGGAGCTCGTCGTCCGCACACACTGCGACCATGCCGAGTGTCGTAAAGAGCCCGCCGGTGACGATCGCAAGCCGGCGGCCGAGAAAGTACGTGAGGAACGCCGACATGACAGTGCCGAGCACGCACGCGCCGTACATCAAGTACGTGATCGTGCCGTCGCCAAGGTCGCCCGTGATGATGCCGTCGTAGGACGCGACGTAGCTCGAGAAGCTCGCCGACTGCTCGAGTGTTGAGAGGAGCGTAAAGAGCCAGCCACAGCCCGCGCCACCCAAGATCCCCATGAAAGTCGCGAGCGAGAACGCGTACTGCGACGAGCCCGACATGACTTTCGAGAAGCCTTCGTTGTACATCATGCGCGTCTGGATCACGTTCAAGAACGGGATGCCCGACATGACAAAGAGCGGCACGAGCAGTGCCGTGCAAAAGACAAAGTCAAAGAGGAACTGGAGCTGCTGGAACACAACGTTGCCCGCGATCGACGAGCCCGGGAAGCTCCACATGCGCATCATCTCGTTGATACCGTAGAGCCCCGCCGCGTAGCCAAAGAAGAGCGAGATCGCAATGTCCCACGACTTGTCAAACACAACGTCCATCGCGACAAAGTACACGACAACGACCGCGAGGACAACAAAGAGGTAGACCGCCGCCCGGAGGAGCGGTCGGACCGAGCGCATGCCCAAGCCAAAGCCGTGCACGAACCCGAGGAGCACGACCGTCCCGACCGCCGCTCCGAACGTGAACGCCACGTACTTGACTTCCTCTGTCTTCATCGTCGCGACGTAGAACATGAGCACAAAGTGGCGGCTCTCACGCAGCAGCACCGTGACGCGGGAGATCATGTTCGAGTTGTGGAACTGCTCGAGGTCGCTCTTCCACCACGCGACCCAGCCGCCAGTGTTCACGGGGTCGTCGTCTTTGAAGCTCTCGTCTGCAAACATCCACGTCGCCCACGCTTTGATGTCGACTTTCGTCTTCTCCCAGTCGAGGCCGTCCGTGTTGAACATGAACGGGCCGACGATCCAGAGGATCGAGATGAACCAGATCGAGAACGTCTGGACACCGTAGCTCTGGTCCGTCTTGCGGAACTCGAGCGCAAACACGTCGTCGCCGATCGTCGCGTCCACTTGGCCAATGAGGAAGTTCCCAAACACGTAGTACACGAGACACAAGCCCACGAGCTCGAACGCTTTCCGGTAATGCGACGCGGCGTACGCCTTGTACAGCAGCACGAACGTCTCGCGCGTGATCTTGAACCCACGTCCTGTCGCTTGGTACTTCGCGCCACCGTGGACCACGTTGTTGTCAAAGTAGTGCATCGTTGTGCCGACTTGGAAGACAAAGAACGCTGGCCCGAGTGTGATGATCATCTCAATGAACCGCGACATGCCGCGGACAAGGCCGCCTTCGCCAAAGTAGACGCACATGAGCGGGAGCATGAGGAACGTGCCGGCTTGGATGTAGAACTGCGTGTTCACGACCGACTTGAGGTCTGTGAGCACGCGCTCGTCAAAGCCGTTCGCGACGTTCCCCTTGATGATGTCGGTCGAGTTCATGCTAAAGACAATGCCTTCCTGCACACCCGAGAGCGCCATGTACACTTTGCAGTACATGTACACGAACGCCGTGACGATCGTCATCCACGTGGCAAAGTAGAAGCCCGTGTGCGAGTAGTACATCGAGTTGAGTCGGAAGAAGTCGAGGAACTGGCCCATCCGATGGGCTTCCCGTGCGAGCGACGTCTCGCCAGCGCCGTTCGCGAGCTT
>JAASFJ010000203.1:0-33205 GCA_023333755.1 Globisporangium uncinulatum | reverse complement strand
GTCGACTACCCGGACGTGTCGCTCGTGCTCCAGGTCGGACTCACGGACCGGGACCAGTACGTCCACCGTCTCGGCCGCACAGCTCGTGCTGGGATGGAAGGCCGTGGGATCCTCGTGCTCGCAGACTTTGAGCGTCCGTTCTTGCGGGACCTCAAGGATCTGCCGCTCGTAGAGAAAGAAGTGGCAGTCACGTCGCACGCGGGCTTCCGTACCACGGCCGCTCTCGCGAAGCTCAAGCCAGGGAGCGAGCTCGAGAAGTCGGCGGTGCAGTCGTACCAGGCGTGGCTCGGGTTCTACAACTCGAACCAGAAGAAGCTCAACCTGAACAAGGAGAAACTCGTGGAGCTCGCGGAGGTCTACAGCCACGTCATTGGGCTCGAGGAGACGCCGCGTATTGAACTCCAGATCTTGCGCAAGATGGGGCTCTTTGGCGTCAAGGGCCTCGAGCCAGCGACGCAGGCCGATCGGCTCAAGTTCAAGTCCAAGAGTTCGTCGTCGTCGGCTGGTGGCAGCAGGGGCGGACGCGGACGAGAGGGACGCGCGAGTCCTTCCCGTGAACGAGCCGGTGAGCGGCTGGACAGGAGACCAATGAGCCCAACGCGTCGCGAGCCGCGGAACTTTGGCGAGTCCCCGTCGACGCCGGAGGCTGAGCGCTTCATCATGAAAGACTCGCTGTCTTCCGAGCGCGTTGGGCGCGAGCGTCGCGACGGTGCGTCGCCGTACGCCGGTTCTCGTTCGGATGACGAGCGTCCGAGCCGACGCTTCTCGGAGCGAGGCGACCGTGACAGTCGCGAGCGCTTCGACGAGTCCCCCACACGGGAGGAAAGCCGTGGGCGACGCAACGATCGCTTCGAGCATCGCGTCGAGCGTCCGTCGTCGGCGTTCTCATCGGACCGTCGGCCGAGAGGCGGTGACGAGGACGCGTCGCCCACTCGCGAGCGCTTTGACCGTTCGCGGGACGAGCGAGGAGGACGCGGACGAGACAGCGACGATCGTCCAGACCGCCGTGCGTCGTCGGGACCACGTGACGGCGCTAGCTTCCGTCGTGGCGGTGGCGGTGGTGGTAGTAGCCACCGCAGCCGTTCGGAGCCGCGGACGACGTCGCATCGTCGTGATCGTGGGGAACAACGCCGTCGCGAGCGTGGCGACCGCCAGGGCAAACGCTTTTAGAGACGCGTTCAAGTCGACCCGCTCGAGGTGGTCTCTCCCCTCTCTCTCCAGTGCCCAAGCACGAGCAGTTCTTAGAGATTCCCAAACGATATGTTAGATCATGCTCCTTTCTTTCACCTGTGTCTCAGCCTTCCTGTTCGTTACCTACTGGCTGTCGCTCGTCGCTGCGGAACTCGAACGGGAGCGTCACACTAGCACACGGTATCCAGAGCGACGATGACGCGCGTCTGCGAACCACATGGCCGACGCGCCGACAATCGCGCCGGCAAGCGTCCCGACGACAGTGCCGGTGCTGACGAACGCGTTCGAACTGTCGCTGCAGTCAGCTGCACTCGTGCTTGCAGCTGTCGTAGTCGTGAAGGTGGTGGTGGAGTCGTCTGCAGCCTGAACCGACGACGGCGTCTCGCTTGGCGATGGAGTCGACGACACAGCGACAGCAGATGACTCCCCAGCCAGCTGCACCTCTTGCTTGATCGTCCCACGCGCCAGGAACGACTTGCCAGGCCACTTGGCGTACTCAGTCTCTGCGAGCCACCACGCAGGGTACCCGAGCGTCTCCATCTCGTCCGGGTTCTCGCCAGTCGTGACGTATCCGTCCGCAAACTTACCCACAAGCTGCCACGCAAACTGCCACCAGCGCTCGACCGCGTGCGCTGCAAACACGTTCGAGCGCGCCTCCAAGTACGCGTCGATCGCGCTCGTGTCGTTCCCGAGCTGCTGCATCGCGTGCTGCTCCATTGCGTGTCGAGCGTCGACAGCCGCCTGCTGGACGTCGGCGATCTGCGCCCGCACATCCTGGCTCATGCGGTCAAAGCGCAGCTGGCTCCAGTTCTTGACAAAGTTGAACGCCCACCACGCAGACGTGGGCGAGAACGCGCTCTGCTTCCCAGCGGCTTCAAGGTACGCGCTCGGGACAGCGCGCTGGCGGCACGAGAACGGCACGTACACGCTCGCGTGCGGTGAGCTCTGTGCGTACCAGAGCACGCACCCGAGCGCATCTGGCAGCGCTGCTCGTGCTTGGAGCACAAAGCTGTAGATCGTGCGGAAGCTCGAGATCGGCCGCTCCCAGCCACCGCGCACGCCCTTGTTCTCGCCGTCCCAGCGAATCGGCGAACCAAACGGACCGGCGGCGACGCCTTTCGAGAGATCGTACGGCGTGTCCTGGTAGTAGTCGCGGAACAGGTCCATGACTCCGCTTGGGCTCAGCTGCCTGTCGGGCTTGACAGAGAACGGGTACGTTGCGTACTGTGAGATCTGCCCGAGCCGCGAGTCGAGCGCTAGCGACGGCGCCACGCGGTCGAACACGCGCCACACACGCCGACCCGTGTACAGAGGATGCACGGGGTCCGTGTCGACAAAGCCGTACGCAGCAGTAAAGTCGAACGGGCCGGCGGACGCGTTCCACCAGCCCATCTCTTGCGCGAACATGTGCACGTTCGGCGACGCGAGGAAGTTGTCGGCGTCGCTGAGGTTCAGCTCGCGGATCATGAACGCGTTCGCGACCACGACAACGTGGTCGTCCGGTACCCGCTGGGCGGCCCACACCGCACTCGCATTGTTCTTGCCCGTGAGGACGTGGAAGACCCAGACCTCGCCGTACTTGTCTGCGATACCAAGCGTCTCGGCCGAGTCAATGTACCCAGGCGCGTTCGGATCGCCGCTGTCTTCGCTAAAGAACCCGTGCTCGACTGCGAGGTCGCCCATCGTGTGGATCGCACACCGTGCAGAGTCGCAGCGCTCTAGTGCTATCTTCGAGAGCTCAGCGATGCCAAAGAGGTTGTAACCGTACGGCAGGTCCGATGGCCAGCCGACTGTGCGGGCACCGCACGTACTCTCAGCGATGCTTAGCTGCACTTCATTCATCATCCCATAGTCCTGGTCAAAGTACGCGTACGTGTGGGGCACTTGCGGCACGAAGCCGAGCGGCTGTGTGAGCGGCTGGTCCGGCGACACTGGTGCGTAATGGGGGCCGCGCTCGTGGCTCACGAGCCGCGGGAAGCCGCCAAAAAAGTTGTAGACTGCACGCTTCGCATCCGGCGCGTGCTCTTGCGCAGGCACATGCACGAGACGCAGGTCAGCGGCGCCGCTGCCGGCATCATCCGTGTGCCCCACGAGCGTGGAGCCGTCGGTCGTCGCGTTGCGGCCAACAGCAATCATCGTGCAGGCGTCGACGCCGCCGCCACCGCCACGGAGCAGCTGCAGCAGCAGCGGGAAGAGGTACGAGCGCCGCATCGAGTCAGAGTAGCAGACTTGTTGTGGTCCTTGTTCCTGGTTGGCGAAAACGGATGTGCGTGAGTTGATTTTTATGCCGTTTGAGTGGTTCAACGGATCTTGTTGCGCGTACTGTGCGTGTTGCAGTAAAGTGCGACTGGGTCTGTCACACAATTCTGTTTTCTTTCTTGTTTACGGGACAATGTGCCAGGCTTGTCCCGAAATCAATGATGCCGGACCCACCAGCTTGCACGGTTCAGCAATTTCGCTGAACCGTGCAAGCTGGTGGGTGTCGAATCTTGCAAGCTGGAGATACTTAATGCGATGCTTCTCGACTCGAGCTCGTTCAAGCAAACAGCAGCAAGTCGAGACAACCATGCACGAACAAATGAACGAATGAAATGCATCGAGTGAAAGAGAAGCAAGAGCGACTGTTGATTAAATACGAGCAGAAAGCTGCACGATACTAACAGGACAAAGAAGGCTGGCGAAATGCCTACGCGAGCCACTGCGGCCGGCCGCTGGCGGTGCTGCTCAGTGCGCTCGCGAACGAGAGGTCGTGGATCGAGGGGAGCTTGCAGCCGCTCGCCACTTTCCGCGTCGGTGAGATCACTGGCAGACTGAAGAGCGACGACGGCGCAGACGGCGCGAGCACAAACGACGTGTGCCACGGTGTCGCAACCGGCGAGTATGACTCCACCGGCATTGGCAGCGAAGATACCTCTGGAGAAGCTGGGACTTCGACCGCTTCCATAGTAAAGTCCATGGCCGCCGAGTTGGGGCGAGGCAGAATGGGCTTGCACGTCTCGCTTGCCGCCCACTGCGGCTGCGGTGCCGCACGCTTCGCCTCGGGCTCGTCACTGGCGCTGCCTGAGACCGGGCGTTTGCGCGACTTCTTACTCTGGCGCTTCACGAGCGACATGGCACTGTAGTTGTCGCGCGTAAAGTGTTCCCGGCTGTACGTCGACGAGTGCGCGCGCGCTTTGCTCCACTTGCGGAAGCCAAAGTAGTTGAGCTGCCGCTGGAAGCTTGCAAAGTTCTTGTTCTTGAAGTACCGCGGCAAAATCTGCTCGGTCATTGCTTGCTTGTCGAGGATCTGGAACGCGACACCGTCGTCTGTCCACCGGATGATCTTGGGGCTCTCGCGGCGAAGCATCTGGTGCAGGTGGAGCAGGAAGGGTGCGACCCACCCACGCTTCAGTGCGTCCGTAGTGTCCGAATCTGTGGCACTGCTGCTATCCGAGGCGTGGCTGCTGGCAGACGAGGAATACGACGACGTCGTGGAAAACGCTGGGGACGGCGGGCATACGATCACGTCCGCGGGACTCAGCATGGCTTGGAGGTTCATCGCGGGTGAGAGAGTGGCGAGCGAGAGGCTAGCGTCGTTGGGTCCTGGCTGGAGTGCGAATTGTGGAGTGAGCATCTTGATGGAGTGGTAGGGCAAGCGACCAGACGGCGCGAGTGAAAGAAGAGCGACGACGAAGATGCGGTGCGCGTGGACGCGACTTTGAGCTTGCTTGTGTGTGAGAGCGTTAGCGAGTTTTTGTGTGCCTGAATTTGAGCGGTCAAGGCTTGGAGATTCGAGGCGGCAGAAAAAGAAAAACTATGGAGATTCAGTATGCACCGTATCGGACAAGCAACCGAATCGGAGATTCAGGAAGGGAGGAAGCATAGCGATTAAAGATGAATGTGAGACATGATGAATCTTGAGCAAAGCAAGGGCACGGGTTCTGAATGGCGCATGAGCCAATCGCTTGCGCGGCCACTTGCAGCACGATGTTCCCGTTAAAGTGCGAGTATTCGACTAAATGCGACGCCAGTCCGCCACTCGAACGAAATCCCATACAAACATGAAGTCACTCGAATCTTCAAAACTATGACCACAAACGAGCTCTAATAAACAGAAATTTGACTCAATCATACAAATAGAAAGACATCAAGCCAAAGAAGATAAATACAAACCTCACATGAAAAATACAACATTGTTCGTTGAAGATTCCATCTTTTTCACAATTTTTATAGTGAATACCGGTATACCGGTACTGAAGTTAAACGCTGTTAAATACTCGATCTTGAAAAGACACTTTTGTATCTGGCAAGGTTGCGAGTTGCGACGGAAGCCGCATGCGCTTCCACTTCTTGCTTGGTGCGTCCCCCTGCTTCTTCGCGGTCGCGAACACTTACTTCTTATGATAGATACACACCCGACGGATAGAATAACGTTCTGCGCTCTCGCCACGACGCAGGCAACGCACTCAGCCTCATGTCTGTCGTCCTGCTGCTCATGGCGTGCAGCGAGCCCAAGTGGGCGTACGACACTGTCAACTCGGTCGACGTCGGGCTCTGGTACCTTGCTGTACGTTCCTTTCTCTCGATAAACGTGCATTCCTTGCATGTGTGTGTATATTGTCATGGGCGAGAAGCTGTCGCTTCCTAGATACGATTGGCTCTCACATTCGACACGCAGGGCACAGGCGTGCAGTACAAGCTCATTAATTCCGGTCTGGCGGTCGGTAGCAACGATGTGGTCTCCAGTCAGCAGACATTCACAGCGTATACCCACTTCTGGTACAAACTCACACATATGGTAGATGACAATGTTGCTACGTGTCGTGACGGTGCTGGAATAGCTCGCTCGCTCATGTGGCGCACTCTTGCTATCGCCATTTGCAACTAGCGCGATCCCGGCGGTCGCAGTGCAGGATCCATGGTGCCAGGGCCTCGCAGACGTTACGAGAGGGTTCACTGTGCTGGCGCTAATGGCTGCGATCACGGGTCTCGTGTTCAGCGTGATGGCGGCAATCGGTGTCAAGACGCCGACGTGGGACGGAGAGGGCGAGAAGACGACGCTAGTCAAGCCTGTCGTGTGTTCATTGATCCAGGCGGCGCTCATGCTCCTGGCTGTCGTCTCTTGGCAGCGCATGGTGTGGAAATACGACGCGCAGTGCCGCGCGAAGCTCGGCATCGACGACTTCGCATGCATTTCGTCGTCCTCGTCGCACATGCTCGCGATTGTCGACATCCCGTTCGCAGTGGCGACGTACCTGCAATGGCGGCTATCGCACGCGTCCTATGTGCGTAGCTGAGATCGTCAGCGACGAAGTGCTAGCGAGGGACACTCAGCACAGAGCTGGTGTGGTAGTCAGTTCATTCACGTTGACGTGCTGCTCCAGATCGCGAGAACAAGTGGACGCATCGCCGATAGCTTCACGCTCGCAGCGAAGACTGGTGCAGCTCCACTGGGTGCTTTCCTAGCTACGGCTGGTCACGGGTGCTTCTCACTTTGAATGTGTGGGGCTCATGCGCACCAGACAATGTGGACGAGATCCTGACTGGAATCGCAAAAGGCGTCGACATTGACGCGCTCGGCTCGGATGGTCGCAATGCGCTGCACTGGGCTTGTACGCTCAGCCGAGCCAGCATCTGCCATGTGCTGCTGAAGAAAGGAGCGTGCCTGAGCAAGAAAGATGTACGTACAGTCTGGTGTGGTGTGTTTGTATGAAGGGGATGGCGATGGAAGGCGCCCGTTTGACGCCTCCGTCGGGATGCTCTAGAGAGACGGGTGGACGCCGCTGCACTGGGCGAGCCGCGTCGCCAGCCTCGACATCGTGCGGCTGCTGGCGAAGGACGGCGCGGATCTGAACGTCCAGGATCGGTGGGGGACGTCGCCGCTCATGCTCACAGTCGTGGGGGAAAGTAGAGCTGCAGCCGCGACTCTCATTGAGCTCGGCGCAGACGTGAACGCTCGGAACGTACGAGCTGCGCTGCGTCGCTTTGCATTGCTGGCACCTGTCGTCGAGATTCCCAGCCAGCAAAGCCGAGCAGCTCACTGGACTGAAGAACGCTCTCTGTTGTACAGGTGTTTGGACAGACAGCGCTGATGCTGTGTGTAGAGGCGGGAGGACAGCACGTCTTTCAACTCGGCATGGTATTCCTGAACGCCGGCACAGACTTGCGGCGCCAAGACGCGCAAGGGATGACGGCGCTGCACTACGCGGCGTCCACTGGCAGCCTCAGCTTGCTCTTCAACATGCTGCAGCTGTGCGACGAAGAGCTGGTGGCCAAGCCAAGCAAGGTTCGAGAGAGCGTCGTGACTAGCAGTCTGTGTACTGAATCGTCTCACACTCGACGTCAACTGATCTTCTCTGCCTCGAGCTGTGCAGTTTGGCGAGACGATCTCGCAGGTCGCAGTGTTGCATCGTCAGCCGCAGGTGCTGCAGCTGATCGAGAACTGGCGCGCTGGGACCCCGGTTTCTCTAGCTGGAGACCGAGAACCTGATGATGAGGAGGATGAGGATGATGATGGAGAAACAGACGATAGCGACATGAGCAGCAACGACGACGACGACAGCTCGTAGCGTCGATGAGTGAAATCCAAAGTGCTGACGACGACTGGGAGCACTCGCGATGAACGTCTGTCTATAAAAGTTACACTCGACGGGACTACTTGAGCTTCTCCAGCAGCAGCTTGGTGCCGGTCTGCGCGTCCGTGAGCTTCTTCAGACTCGCGAGCGACGGTTTGAGTGCCTTCGACACGACGGTCGCAGCTTCCTTCGCGCCGTGCTCCGACTCGAGGAACGCCAGCACGACAAACGAGCCACGGTTCGACGTCGCCCACGTCGCCAAGCTGTCTTTTACCGCCGCCAACAGCGGCACTGCGAACATCGACTCCTTGATCACGCGGCGCAGACCGAGGTGCGCGATCGCGTCCGAGTAGATCGGCTCCAGTTCCTCGTCCGCGGGCTCCGCTTGCACGGCCAGGATCAAGCTCGCTTCGATCTCGCGGCTCGAGCTGCGCTTGAGCACTTCGACGACCACGTTGCGGCCGTCCTTGGAGCGGAGCAACTCGTCCATGTTTGCAGCGACCATCTCTTCGAGCTTTGGCAGCAGACCCTTGAGCACCTCCTCTCGGCGCGTGTCCGGGTCCTTCTTGTAGTTCACGACCAGCTCCGACGCAGCGTCCGACGACGACGGCACCATTGGCGGCGCGAGGAGCTCAATATCGTCCGGAGACAGGTACTTTTTGTTGAGTGGGCTGAAGAGCTGGAGCAGCACTTTGTGGCCGCCTGGGTGCAGCGCGACCGCCAAGAGGTGGTCGTTCAGCTCAGCGAGGATCGACTTTTGCACGAGCACCGTGTCGTCGACAACGTCGAGGATGCGCATGATCACAAGGTAGCCGCTTGGATGGTTGCACGCCTCCAAGACCTTGTCTTTGAGGCACTTGATGATGCGCTTCCGGTCCTTTGGCGTGCCGAGCGAGATGCACTTGTTCACCACCCGCGCACCGTTGCGGGTCGCAAGCAGCGCCAGCGACGCGTCGCGCACGTTCGCGACCATTTGCTGCAGGTCGTCGTACTCAGCGTGGCTCAAGTACTCCCACAGGAGCGTCTGGACGAACGCGAGCCCGAGCAGCTGCTTGTCCACCATGCGGTTCAGGATCGACGCGAGGTGCTTGAAAATCTCGGGCTTCTTCGCTGGGTTCGCAGCGAGGATGTCGCCGAGGTTTTTCTTGTTCTCCGCCTTAAAGTACGCGAACTCTTTGCCATAGAACTCGAGCTTGAGCCCTGAGAGCTGTGCTGGTTTCAGGTACTCTTGCGCGTACTCGAGCACGTTCGCTGCGATATTGTGCGTGCCGATCTGCACTGCCTGGCCCGTGAGCTGCTTGACAATCACGGCGCGGTCCGCCGCACTGCCGTACTTGATCATCTTCTGCACCAAGAAGCAGCCGTACTGCATCTTGGCGAGGTCGAGGAGGTGTTCGCGCATCTCCGAGACGCACTGCGAGCGCTGCTCGGGCTTCCCGTACTTGAGCAGCGCCTGGATCACACGCGACGCGTCGTGCTTTGCAGCCACGTCGTACATTTTGCCCTTCACGAGCGCGTAGAGCTCTGCGACAAGCGCTTCCCGCTTGCTCTTCTCGACGTCGCGCTCGCGCACAATGTTCCAGATCTGCTTGGCGCGCGTCACCATCTCGTAGTGCGGGCGCTGCATCTTGCGCTGCTTCTTTGCGACCTTTTGGTCCAAGAACGACTTCTTGCCGTCCTTGTCACTGGCTGGCGCAGGCCGCTTCTTGGCGTTGAAGCCATTGGTTTTGTACGCCCCACTGCTGCCGCCCTTGCTGGCGGTGCTGTTGTTGCCCTTGTAGGCACCGCTGCTGCTCTTGTTCGCATGGCCAGTGGGCTTGCTCTTGCCGCCGCCAGCCGCGCTCTTTGGCTTCTTGTTCTCCTTCGCAGCACCAGCCATGATCACAGCAACCGTCTATCTGATGCAATCCAAGCGAGTGAGCGCGCGAGTGGCGAGTGGCGTTTGGTTGACACTTCCAAACCGCCTCGCACCAGTCAAACTACGCACCCTTCAAATGGAATTTACTGACTATCACTCTGCAATTATGCTATTTGAAAGGTTCAACTACACTTCAATCACATTTTACTTGCGCATTGCCGCGGTCGCCAGGAGCTGCTGCGCGCGCACAATGTGCGCACGCGGACCACGTAGACGGCTCATCCTCTTCGCGTCCAGTGTGCGCTTGAGCTCTACGAAACGCTTGCTGTTCACATTGCGGTTGCTCACGCCTCGCTTCTGCTCACCGTCGTCATCCTCCACGTATTCGTCGTCTTCTCTCTCGCAGGCGCTACTCCTGCTTGTGCCGCCTCCGCACTCGTCTTCCGCGATGGAAACGATCTTCCTGGACAGTTTGCTGGTGTTGTTAGGCGCTCCTGTTCGCCGATTGCTTTGTGATGCGGCTGGAATCGCTGCTGTCGCCTTGCTTGATGCAGAAGTCCGGAGCGAATGGTGCACGTGTGTGCGCGTCTCCGGGCCAATGCCGCCCTCATTAGTTGCAGTTTTTGACAGCACGCGCTCACCCGCACTCGTTACAGTGTGCGGCGCTAACATGCGTGCTGTCTTGTCGACTTGAAATGCATGGCGGTACTTGCTGAGCAGTCTCGCACGAAACGCTTTGCGGCGCTCGCGCTCCTCCTGCTCCACACGACTCTGACGGTACGCGGCCAGTTGCGACGGGTACTGCGTCGTTACACGGAGTGCGCGGCTCTGCTTGCGGCTCGCGTGGCCGCGGAAGAGCCGCTGGACTTTGATTGCAGGCGACTGGTGAATGCCGCGTAGCCACGCGCGTTGACGCTTGAACTCGCGGAACACAAGACGCGTAGTGAGGCCGCGCCACTGCGACTGGATGCGGCTGACGAGCGCGTACTCGCGCAGCAGCATCCGTCGTGTGATCTCGAGCACGTTCGCTTCGACTTTGACGAGCGGCGGGCGACCACCGGAGCGCCGCACGAACTCGCGGTAGTTCCAAAAGAGCACGGAGCGCTCTGCTGGGTTCTCGTACCAGAACACTGGCGGTCGGTTCGGCTGGGCAGCAAGCGCGCTCACCAGGATGCTCGGGTGCATCGACTTGATCACGCGCAGGCAGCGCTCGATGACGGTGCGCCGTCGTGCCTGCATGCCACGTACGCGGGTCTGGATCCGTGTCGCTGAGCGGTGGATTTTGCGCACGTACCGCTCGTGCTCGCGCTTGCGGCGGCGGTACTCGAGGCGGCCAAGGAATCCACGTGCGATCCGTTGGAGGAGCGCAGTCGCCGGCACGCGCTTGCGCTCGAACTCCTTGATCGCATTGCGTTCCTCCTCGATCTTCTCTTGAAAGCGCACGACACCCGCACGGAGGTACTTGGTGCTCCCGCAGCCCATGCAGGGCGAGAGCAGCTCGAAGTCGTCTAAGTGACGTTCGTCCTTCGCTGCGTTGCGATGCCGCACGCGAAGCACGTTGATGAATGCCACGCAGTTGCATCGCGAGCACGTTAAGTACGGCGTCGAGGCGTTTGGGAGCGCGTCGAGCAGCGCTGCTGCCGCGGGCGAGAGGGTCGGCGCAGAAGTCGCCGCTACTGCGTCGTCCTCACTGGCACTTGTGGTTGCAAGCGTGTCGCTGACAGCGCCTGCGTCGTCTTGTAGCGCGTCCACGCCGCCGCCATGCCGGCTGATCCGGACTTCCATCGTGAAAAGTTCTGCAACAAGGCGTTGATGGGGTATATCCACTGTACCGGTAACTGCTTTGCTGGTCGGAGGTCCGACACTTGCACCACCAAGCAAGTCGCGAAGTCGAGGGAGACAAACTACAGTAGTTCTTGTGCCGAACATGTATAAGTATGAAAGAAGCTGTCGAATGCCTCTTTGTGCTGCTACCCTCAGTCCTCCTCCTCAATGTCCTCCTCCATGTCGTCCTCGTCCCCGTCGTCGCGGTTCTTGCGGCCACCAGAGGTGGTCGGCCGCTGAAGCGAAGCGCTGCTCTGCCTGACGCCCGCCTCCTTCTCGTCGTCCTTCTCGTCCTCCGCTCCCATCTTTTGCTCGCTCGGCACCGGTCTGCGATGCTTATCCCCAGCATCGCTGCCGCTCGTCGCGACGCCCATTTTCTCGTACACGTCCTGGACGAGTCGCGCATCGACGTAGTTCTTGAGCACGAGTCCGCGTTTCTTCATCGCTTCGATCGTCTCCAGAGCGCGGCCTCGGTCGCCCTGCTCGTAGTACGCTTCCGCAAGCAACGCGAGCGCGTCGCCCACACGGATCGCCTCGTTAATTCCTGGCTCGTCCAGTAGCCTCGTCACGACTTCGATCAACTCGGACGGGCTCTGCTGCAGCTGCTGCCGAGCCACGACGAACTGCTCCATGAGCAAAATCCGCGTCTCGAGCGTCTTGACGAGTGTGTCTTTCGTCTCCGAGCGCAACTTGGCGAGCACCTTGACGGCTTCGTGCACTGCACCGATCGCCTTCTCATAGTCGCGAAACTCCTCAATCTCAGTCTGCGCACAGCCGGTGTAGAACCCTGCGAGCTGCTCGAACGCACGTGCTTTCGTGTAGAAGCCGACAATGTTCTTGAGGATCTCACTGTCTTTGCGCCAGTCGAGGTTCTGCAGATAGTTCGCTGCGAGGATGAAGATGTCGTTGTTGCGCGACACGGTCGCAAAGAACACAATCTTCTCCGTGTCGCCCGACTGGAGCAAGCACTTCATCGCGCGGAGCTTGTCGCCGGCTTGCGTGTACTTCTTCGTCGCGAGGTGGTACGCGCCTTGTTTCTTGCAGCACTTGGCGAGCTTGAGCAGCAAGTCTGTGCGCTTCTTCTGTTGGCCCTTGTCGCTTTCTGCAGCGCCGTCTTTGTCGTCTTTCGGCGGCGTCATCCGCTCCGCGAGCTCCTCTGTGACCTTCACACTGTGCTCGAGACACACGTCGAGTGCGTCACTGGTGCGGCCGCCCAGTAGACAAAGATGCACAGCTTTCGCAAAGTGGCCGTTTGCAAGGAAGAAGTCGATGCACTTCTTGAG
This sequence comes from Globisporangium uncinulatum, assembly GCA_023333755.1. Classification (NCBI taxonomy): domain Eukaryota; phylum Oomycota; class Peronosporomycetes; order Pythiales; family Pythiaceae; genus Globisporangium; species Globisporangium uncinulatum. Next base: position 20,495 of record JAASFJ010000203.1, on the reverse strand, counting down.
CAGGGCGGGCGACGTACTCGAGCCGCCGAGCTCGTCAGTGAGGTGGTGGAGCTCTTCAAACAGCTGTGCTTGAAAGCACAAGTCGAGCGCACGGGCGACGTTCCCGCCCTTATGGTACAGTTGCACTGCCTTCTCCATCTCACGACGGGCTTCAAAGTACGCGGCGCACTCGAGCATGTCGCTCGGTGTGCTCATGAGCGCAAAGCTCATGAGCTCCGCGTCCATTCGGTGCTCCTTCGCGAGCCGGATCGCGTGGTTGTAGCACCCACCAGCGGCGAAGAAGTGGATCGCGCTCTGTGTGTCTCCGTGGGCTTCAAACTGGCGCGCCAAGTGGTACGCCGCCGCTCGGTTGCTCGTCGCTTTCACGACCTTCGCAGCGGCTTGGAAGTCCTTCTTGAAGCACAGCACGCGCACGACGGAGAGGTAGTCCTTGGCTTTCTCGTAACTCTCGATCGCGGCGTCAAACTGCCCCTGGCTCTCTTGAAACTGAGCCCACCACACGCGCACGTCCCGGTCGTTCGACGCCGAGACGTACTTTTGCAGCAGCTCGAGCTTCCCGAGCTTAAAGAGCATGCGTGGGATGTCTTTCTGGTGCGTCCCTGCGTCTTCGTACGCCTCCATCGCTTGCTTCACGTCGCCCATCTCTTCGTAGTGCTGCGCGATCGCGTGGTACGTCGTCTTGAGGTGGATCCGGTCCCGCTTCGACGCCACGTCGACGGCTTTTTGCCAGAACCCGCTCGCTTGGTACAGCTTGTTGAGCAAGTCGTAGCGGCCGCATTCGCGGTACAGCCGCGCGGCGTCGTCGCGCAGTCCGAGCTGAATCGCGACCATCGCGATCGGCACTTCGGCTTGCGGTTCCAACGCCGCTTCTTTCACGGCTGCTGCTCCGCGTGCGTGGCCCATGTTGCCAAGACACACTTCCGCTACGTCCACGCGCTTCGTCTTGACGCACATGTGCGCCATGTTCTCCCACACAGACGGGTTCTCAATCAGCTTCACCGACCGGTACGCTTCGTCCATGTTCCCAATCGTCACGTAGTAGCAAAAGTTGAGCAGCGCTTCACGGCCTTTGTCGTCCACTTTGTCGAGCCCGACAAAGTCGCGCATGAGCTTCGTACTTAGGTAGCTGAATGGCGCGCTATTGCTGGTCGCGGACGATGCTTTCGCTACAGCAACGCTGCTGTTCGTCCGATCTTTGCTGCTGCCGCACTTGACGACTGTCGTGGGGTCGATACTCGAGCTCTTCTCGGCTTGCGCGATAAAGTACACGCGCGGCACTTGGATGCCGAGTAGTGCACTGTACTTGAGCTCCAGGTCGAAGCTGTCTTGCAGGAGAAGCCCGTTGTCGTTCGACGCAAACATGATGGTGATCTCCTTGTCAGACAGCGACGCGCGAGTCGCAGACCCACCTCCTCCGTCCATGTCTCCTCCGTCTCCACGACGAGCGCCAACGTCGCCTGCCAGCGTGCCTCCGCTTCCGCTGTCTGCCTTGCTCTTCGTCGACTCGCACGCGAGCAGTCGGGGCTCCTGCGGGTCAAAAAACACGAGCGTCGGGCTCCGCCTCGCGCCAAAGTCGTAGCGCTGGAAGATGTTGAGATCCGTGTGGAAGAGGAAGAGCGTGGTCATTGGCACGCGGATCTTGAGCGTACCCTCGAGTTTGTCTGCAAGGATGCACACGCGTGTCCCGTCTGCGTTCACTGCAAGTACGCGCAGGATCGACGCTCGCGTCTCGTCGCCGTACGCGTCGAAGAAGTTGCCCATGCTGCCGACTGCTTTCGGGTCCCGGCGTGAGAGGTCCACGACGCGGACGAAGCCGCGGTCCGTGCCTACAGCGAGGAACTTGTTCTGGAGCGACAGCATCACAGGCCGGCCTTCCGCTTCCGTGAACGAGATTGTGTTCTTCACGACGCCGTGGACGTTGCAGATCTCAACGTGGTTCCCGCTCGTGCGGTAGACTGAGTCACCGCGGATCACGAGCGCGCGCGCGTCGCACTTGAACTGTCCACTGCGCTTCGTCTCGCCGTCTCGGATCTCGTACACTTCCGCTTTCGAGCCGCTCCAGAGCAGCAAGCTCGCTGTGTCGTGCGACACGCCTTTGATCGGCAGCGATGTCTCGAGCGTCGACTGGGTCACGGTGCCGTCCCGGAACTTCTCGATCGACAGCGTCTTGGGGTGGCTTTGGATCACGGCGGTGTCGCCGCACAGCATACGCTGCATGTTGCCTTCGTGCAAGATCGTGACGCCGTCGGACGTGGTCGCGAACAGCGTCGAGTACACTGGACTCCAGCCGACGCGAGCGACGCTGCCGCCGACTTCGGTTGTGAAGAGGAGGTCCCACCGGTACGTGACAGCCGAGGCGACGCCGCTCTTTGTTGGCTCGACGGACGGGAGCGAGATGCAGCGCCAGAAGAAGACGACGCCTTGGGCCGTGCCGGCCACGAGAATGCGCTTTCGTGGCGAGAAGTCGAGGCTGTTCACTTGGTACGGCGACGTCCCCGACTTGGGCAGACTCAGGACGCTGTTCTCCTCAGCGTCGAGGTCCCAGAAGCGCACGAGCGGCTCGCCGGACGCGATCGCGAGCAAGCTCGGCCCGGCCCAGCGCGTCTCGTGCAGACAGCCGTCCCCAGCGACGCTCAGCTTCACTTTGAACGTCGCCTTGACCGTCCCGTCCGCAGTCCCGACCTGGAACGCGTGCAGCTGGAGGCCGCGCGTGATCACGATGAGTCGGTTGAGGTCTTCGTAGAACATCATGGCGTCGATTGCGTGGTTCAGCGTCTGGATGTCTGTGATGTGGTCGAGGTCGTCAGCGTAGTGAACCGAGCCGATCTCGCCGCCGAAGAAGAACTTGGGGCACGCGTGCTGGGCAAAGTTGTCACTGGACCAGACAGGCACACGCACAGCAAGCGTGAGGACGGAGACGAGACCCGTTTGATGGGCTAGAGCGTACGTACCTCTTCAGCAGCTTCTCGCGCTGAGCTGGGCTCGTCGCGAACACGCAGTGCGTGATGCTGCCTTGTCGAGTGTACGCTTTGCTGAGTGAGAGCTGCGACCGACTGTCGATCTTCCACACAGCGCACACGCCGTTCTCGTCCGCAGACACCAAGCGATTGCCAGCAGGGGCCCAGCGGAGGAGCCCGACGCGGCCGGCGTGCGGCGAGTTCACCTCACGCGCCGAGTTCTCCTTTACGATCCACAGCGACACCATGCCTGCGGGCGCAGTTGTTGTTGCACCGTCAGTTGCGTCCCACGCGAGCCAGGATAGCGTCCACCCACTGTCCCCTTCCTTCTCACACTGTCCACGTTACCATCGCTCCAACCAATCGCGAGGGCGCCGCCTCGTGGCTGCCACGCCATCGTCACGACATCCGCACTACGCGTGTAGACGTCACTCCCCGGGTTCTTCTCGCCCTAGTCGACGTTCGTGCCCAACGTGAGCGCAATCGTACACGACGTCCATGATGAAATCACCCATCGCAGGAGGGACTGGACTGTACCTCGTCTGTGAAGAAGTGGACCTCCCGGTTCTCGAGCGCGACGGCCAAGACCGGGTCCACTTCGCCCCACGTGGAGCACACGTGGCGGTGACTCGACGGGATCTGGACCGTGTAGTCGTAGAAGAGGGCGCACATCACTCGTTCTTGTCACGCGAGAGTCTCAACTGTGTCTGGCGAGACTACAGAGACGACGACTCTCTGGAAGCGCCGTTTCTCCTACGGCGATCGTCCAGACTCAGTCACAGTACAACGAAGGTCGGAGGAAGGATCAGCTAACAGTGTTGATTCAAGTGCGGTTGCTACTGTCGTGGAGACCGTCCACTCACTCACGCGCCCGTGTCAACGCTGGCGTTCGCCTCATCATCGCTCCTGCCCCTCGTCGTCGCTTAGAGCACGTGGGGCGGCACCTCCTGGATGCTTGGAAGTGGCGTGAGCAGCGGAGAGAAGATCCCACGCGACGAGTGCATGAGCGCCACTGAGTGTGCGCCACCAGCTGAGACTTGACGCACAGGGTGGCTGCCCAAGTTGAGTGCTTGTGGGACGACGACGGTCTTCAAGTCATCGACACCGAGCCGCCCGTGACTGCGAATAGAGGCCAACCACACACACGACGCAAGCGGACCAAGCGTTAGCGATCCACGCCACACGAGTCTGTCGTCCCTCTCTCTCTTAAGCTTGTAGGACGCACTCGGCTCGTCCTGAGCTGAACGCGACGCCGTCTTTGGTCAGGAAGAGCGTGTGCGAGCCGCCGCACGCAGCCTGCACGACGACCTCGCTCTGGAGCGCGTCCACTCGCTGCGGCTTGTACCGACTCCGCGTGTCGCCGAGCCCGAGCCGCCCGTACTCGCCCCGTCCGAACGAGTAGCACGCGCCCGACTTGGTCACCACGACCGTGTGCCATCCACCACACGACACGCGCCTGTGTGTTCACACACACACGCAACCAGCTCAGCTCTCTCTCTCCACTACAGCCACCACCACCCCTAAGTACGAATCCACCCACGTACAGCGCTGGGAGCGTGTCAAAGAACTCGATGCGCTGCGGTCGCTGGACGTCGGCGCTCTGGCCGATACCGAGCATCCCGTAGTCCTCTTTGCCCCAAATGTACACCGCGCCTGTCTCGGTCACCGCTGCCGAGTGGAACGCGCCACACGCGACCTGGACGACACGGTCGCTCCCAAAGCCGTCGACGCGGTGCGGCCGGCTGCTCCCAAGCATACCATCGTCGTCCGACTCGCGCAGCCATTCGCGGTCCATGCCGAGCTGGCCGCTGTCGCACCGGCCCCACATGTACACGTGGCCCTTGTCAGTGAGCGCCGCAGTGTGGGCACCACCTGCCATACAAGTAGCAAGGGTGAGAGCGAGTGATGGTCGTATGGGGACGTCACACGGACGCACCACAGCTGATCTTGACAATCTTCTCTTCGCTGCCGTCCTGTAAGACCGGGCACTGGACTGGCACGGACTGGTGCAACTCAATGAGCTCTTTCGGCAAGCCGAGCTGGCCCCAGTGCGCTTCGCCCCACATGTACAGCGTGCCTGGACCAGCGAGCGTCCGTCAGTGTTCGGTGGTGGCGCCACCCTGTCGCATACGAGCACAAGACTGTCGACACGCACCGTCGCGTGTCACAGCGGCCGAGTGGCAGCCGCCGCATGAAATGTAGTCGACTACGAGCCCGTGGGTTTGAAAGAACGCAATGCGTCTCGGCGTGTTGGAGCTCTTGAGGTCGCCGTGGCCAAGCTGCCCCATCTGGGCGTGTGGGCCGTGTACAGTGAGCGAATGACAGTTACACACAATACGACACGTACGTACGCACGCACGGACGTACCGATCCCCAGCCCCAGGAGAAGACTTCGCCGGCGGTCGAGAGCGCCATGGTGTGGCGCGACCCGCACGAGACAGCGGCTACATCTACGCCCGCGAGCGCCTCAATCTGCGCCGACAGTTGCGCCGCTGAGACAGCGTCCAGTGAGCTACAGTAGGTGGATAGGGTGGAGCGCCGCTCGCCGCGCCCGAGCTGTCCGTCGTCGTTGCAGCCGAACGCGACGATCGCGCAGTCCCCGGCTCCAGTCATCGTCGTCCTGATGAATGAATGATCTTTTGGTTTGAAGGTTGGTTGTGCGTTCCCCACACACGCGTTTGTTATAGATTGGCGCGGCCATCAACCGAGCTTACAATGAAGTGAAAATATTGAAAACGTGTGTTCGTTTGGGTAAGCTCGAAAGTGCGCTGCGATTCGCACAAGTCTGAAAAGCAAGAAAAACCTGCGAACAAAACAAGGGGACACAACCACCGCATCGCGCCGCTTGATCCTCGTGTGCGTGCCGCACGTTCCGCGTCCGCAGTCATGTTCCTGAGCGAGAGCGAGCAGCAGCGCGCAGTACTCGAGATCTTGCGGCGGAGCGGCGTCTTTGTAGGCGACAGCGAGCCCCGCGCAGGTGTCGCGAGCGTCGTCGAGTCCCGTGGAGCGACAATCGAGGAGATCGACGACGACGACGACGACGCCATTGTTGGCAAAACCGCACTTACCACAGCCACAATTGTGGACACAGCGAGCGAACAGGACAAAATCCCGAGCGAAAGCCAAGCGCTGGTCGTAGACCCTCGCGCCACCGACGCTGACGAGCAGTCAGTGGCTGGCACTGCGTCGTCGCTTGGTACAACGACGACAGCGACGGCGGCGGCTCCGCCTGAACGCGTCGAGCTGCCACCGCTCACAGCCGTAGACGGCGCTACGATGCAGGACGTGGTCGCACAGCTGGCCGGCGACGTTGAGCGCATGAAGCAGTTCTTAGCCGAGCAAGAGCGGCGATTCCGGTGCGAGAGCGCGTACGTGGAGCAGCTCAAGCAGGAGCACAAAGCGCTCAAAGAGCTCGCACGGGACTACAAGAGTTGTGCGCGGCTGCGCAAGCGCGTGGCGCGCGCAGAGCGAGAGGCGAAGAGCAAGAGCAGCGGCGGTGGCAGCCGCAAGCGGCGGAAGCTCCGGAAACAAGCGCGGCTACTGCTCCAAGCCCGACGTGAGGTCGGGCAGTCGCTTGAATTGCTCCAGTCCAAGAACGTCAACTACGAGATGGAGCTGGAGCGCCAGATGGCCGAGCTGCGGCGCGAGCACGAAGTCAACTTTTTCCTCATGTGATGATGGCGCATGAGAGTGTATGTGGTTGCTGTACAGTTCAGTAAGTGCGGTTTGTAGCAGTCACTGCCAGTAGCTGGTTGTCGCGAGAGAGACTGCAGGCAGAAATATTCGTTATCCTTTTTATCCAAATTGACAAAAGGTCTCGACTGTGTAGGATGCTCTGGCCGGACGACGGTGGGGCCGCGCACGCCGACGCGGCTGCGCGACAGCGGCAGCTCCAGAAGCAGCACGAGTACGCGCGCGAGCTGGAGCTACAGATCGCCCTGCGGCGCGCGCGGCAGATAGAAGAGCAGCAAGCGGCCGAGGCGCTTGAGCGCAAACTGCAGCCCGCCGAACGCTCCCCCTCCCGCTGGCTCGTGGACGGCGGCGGCGACGACGACAGCAGCCGCAGCAGCAGCCGGGAGCGCTCTCTATTCCGCTTCCCACCGCTCAGCAGTCCGCTGTCGGCGGGCGAACCGAGTGGCGCACAGGACGCCGCCTACCGCGAGCCCGTGCCCTACGAGCCCCAGCTGTCGCACGCCCACGCACGCTTCCGCATCACCGACGTACAGGACCAGAGCGAGCGGTTGCGCGAACGTGCACAGCAGCTCGCGTGGCGACAGGCGCTGGACGCGCAGGTGCGTGAGAACACGCGACTCCGCCAGCCAGCTGAGCTGGAACGGCGTCACGCGGAGGCAGACGAGGCTCGTGAAGAGATGGTGGAGCTGCGCGACCAGCAGCTGCGCGCCCGGCGGCGGCTCGGGATGCCTGAGGCGCCAGCGCAGCCGCAGCCGCAGCACAGCACTGCGTTTGGGGTGGACGTGGACACCGTCGCGAGGATGCCACCAGCGGCGCCGTCGCGTCTCGACTTTCGGACGAGCAGCGTGCAGACGAACAGTGGACCGCCGCAACCGCCGCCTCACTACGCGTCCCAGGCTCACTATGAGCCAGTGGACGCACTGGACGGGTCCAGGAGCGTGGTGATCAACGAGTACCGGTCGTTACTGGCCGAGATCCGACGCGAGCGAGCCGAGCTGCGCCACGAGAAAGAGGAGCTGCGCCAAGAGAAGGACGCGCTTCGGCTTGAACGCACCCTGCTGCAGCTTGAGAACGAACGACTCGCGAGTCTCCTGGACGCCCAGCGACGAGCCACAGAGCGGCCGCACCGGATGGAGGACGCGTCCCAGTACCAGCAACGTCAGCAGTATCAGCTGCCACCGCCGCCAGGGAGGCTGCGGACGCCCGTGCCGAGCGACGACGACTTCAACCGGTCGCAGCCTCGGTCACTGGTGTCGCGTCGGCCGCCAGCGTTCGCCTTGTCACAGCAGCAGCCGCTTCTCCGCCCAGCGGAGCGTCGACCGAGTCCGATCCTGTCGATGGACGACTTTGCTGTCGTCGCCCCGTCGCCCTACCGTCACCACCACCGGATGCCGCAGGTCCAGGACGACGCGTACGACGAGCCGAGAGCGCTGGACCAGTCGTTGGTTGGCGAGTCGGTCTTTGTCGCATTACCGCCTGACGAGCTCCCAGTTGCTGCGTCTCGTGGGCCGCCGCACATCACCGAGACGGCGTCGCCCCGTCGCGTTCACGTTCGCACGACGCTGGACACGAACCCGGAACTCCGCAGCAGCCGCGTGATTACGAGCCGGGGCTTCTACAGCTTGGAGCACGAGACAGATGCGTTCCCAAAGCGGTCGCAGCACCGCAAGCACACGAACCAGCGCGAGCCACGCCGCAGTCTCGGAACGAGCCGCTCGCGAGGGCGTCGGGGACACGAGACGAGCAGCAATCAAGCGTTAGACCGTGACGACGACCGTGACGACGAGGACAATAACGACAGTGGCGTTCGAGCACGCAGTGCGTCAATTGGCCGCCGTGTGGCGGGTTTGGCGGAAGCCAAGAGCGACGAGGACGACGAGCCAGAGCTCTCGAGGAGCATGTTCCAGGTCAAGGTCCTCGTCCCTGAGTGATGGCGTTAATAACAAGTTTTTTCAGATTGGTGGAGTTTGTTCACTTTACTTTACTTTTGTTTGACTCGCATCAATCAATTTGGAGCGTCATTGCGAGCAGCTCCACGAGGCCCATCCGGTACTCGTCCGAACTCAACGGCGGCGCTCTGCTCGTTGCGTGAGATGGCGTCGTTCCAGTTCCCCATCGCGACCGGGAAGAAGAAGCCCGTGAAAGTGTTCGAGTGCCCCGTCGAGTCGTGGAAAGAGCGCGCGCCGCGACCAGCGCGGGTGCGTCCCTGTCTGCCGAAATGGGTGGTCGGGTGGTCGTGCGCACGCTCGTCCTCTCACGATCCACTCGTTTTGTGTGGCTTGTATGGGTGGGTACTTGCAGGCGAGCGACAGAGACGCCGAGCCGGAGCTGACGCTGAAGCAGCAGATCCGCAAGGAGCTCGACGACGCGTACGACTCGGTCAAGGAGTTTGGTGCGTGTGTGGGACGGTCATGAGAGCGAGAGATACACCCACATACAGCGATGGTAGCGGCCACTGACCATGTGTCTGGGACAATGTGACTATGTGACTGTGCTGTTAGCGGGTGCGGGGCTCAAGGGCAAGGAGAAGAAGGCGCACGAGGCAAAGAAGATTGAAGCGCTCGGTGGGAAGGCAGCGAAAGCCCGCGTGACGCCGTACAACATCCTCATTGGGCTCAAGAAGAAGGGGGCAGTGCGCGAGAAGCGCCAGAAGGCCGAGGTGCGTCCTGTGCGACAGTGGGTGGCTCATTGGAGCGCTCTGTGATGTGGTGTGCTCACGCCTACTAATGCTTCTTGGGGAACCAACAGAACCGCGAGGCCGGAGTCGTGACAGGCAAGCGCAAGGCCAGCAGCAGCAAAGCGACCAGCAAGACCCGACAGACGATCGACTACGGCGTCCAGGCGACGAAGGGCAAGTTCAAGAACGGCGTGCTCACAGTGAGCCGCCTCATGTAACCAAGAGAGGGAGAGAAAGAGAGGATGGAAGAGAGGAAACGCGATTGTCAACACAATCTCTCTCAGCTACTTGGAGCCGCAGACTTGGAGCCGCAGCCCTTCAGCACCGCTTTCCGTGCGAACGGGACGTACGAGAGCGCGTGCCACGCGCCAAAAGAGAGCAATGCTCGGAGCAGAAGCGCTCCTTGCGGCGCCGCGGCGAAGGCGCAAAGCTCGAGTAGCGCTACGTGTAAATGTGCGAGTGCTTCGTGCGCTTGACAGTCTGCATGTACATGTTGAGCGTCCCATCATACCCGAGCAGAGGTTTTCCCTGAGGTAGTGCAGTGAAGGCATCGCTGCTGTGTGGTTTCGTTTCGCTGCATGTGCCATCCGAGAGCTCGTTCGCCTCCTCCGCATGCCAGCGGTGGTGGTTACGAGTGAACGCGATCGCGTGCGAGGAGAGGAGGCGCTTGCATTGGACTGTATCGACTTGCGTACCCTAGCCGCTGGGCAACAGCACCAAAGCTCTTTGCGAGTGGGCCACTCAGTCGCGTACTTCTTCATGTTATGCGTTACCTTCACGACGAATGGAGTGATCGTCTTCTGCTGTGTTCCTCTTTGCTCGGCAGTTGTATGCAGCGATACTGCTCCGGGGATGCTAGCAAGAAGGCTCATAGCGTTGACTTTGTGTACGGATTCCTAGATGGCACAAAGATCCCCATTTGCCGTCCGACTGGTGACATGCAGCGTGAGACGTACAGTGGCCACAAGCGCCTGAACTGCCTCAACTTCCAAGCCGTTACGGCTCCGGACGGTATGTGCTCGCACTTTTCCGATCCTACTGGCGGGCGCCGTCATGACGCGACGCTTCTTCGAGAGAACAAGCTCGTCGAGCGACAAGAGGACGTGGGCGAGAAAGTGGGCGGCAAGTACCTGTACGGGGACCCGGCGTACGGCGTCAGCCAGTACATCTTCAGTGGGTTCTGTGGTGCAGCATTGACGATCGACCACGACAGGTTCAACGCGGCCATGAGTAGCGCAAGAGTGGCAGTTGAGTGGCAGTTTCGTCTGATGAAGTCACTGTGGGCGTCCGTCACGTTCAGGAGCTGGAACAAGCTCGCGCAGGCACCAGGAGGCAAGATCGTGAAGGGCAGTATGCTGCTCACGAACTGCCCCACCTGCGTCAAGGGCAGCAATCAGAGTAGTGAGCTCTTCGGCTGCCATCCGCCAACGATGCAGGAGTACCCCAGTGGCTACGAGAACGGAAAGCTAGATTCATTTCTTGGCGGATCATTGCGAGCATGCGCTCATGCTCGAGCTGTGCGAGCTCGGCTCGCTCCTTTCTATCTTCCTCTCTCTCGAGCGCTCGCTGTGCGCGCTCAGCGGCGCGTTCTCGCTCTCGTTCTGCTCCCTCCTCCGCCCTCTCTTGCTCTCGATCTGCTCTTGCTCACCGCGCTCGCTCGGCACGATCGTCTTCACGCTCGTTACGCCGCTCACCCGTTAACTTGTCGATCAGGTCCAGCTGCGCTGCACGATCTTGCTCTTCGTCGTCGCGCAAGATACCCCGCAGCTCGTCCACCATGTCGAGCTTGTTGAGCCGCTTTTGCGGGCCTGTACTCGTTGTCGTTCGCCATACGCCTCATCGCCTACTCTCGAACCGCGGCGGCTGCTTCGCGCTGCCGCTCTCCTTCTCTTTTTGTTGTGCTGCGGTCGCTTGCTGTGCGGCAGCGTGGTCGTCGAGAGGTTGAACAAGATCGTCTAGTAGCGCCGTCACCTCGGTGTAGTTTTCGTCGACTCCGGACGCTGCTTGTGCTTGCTGCTGCATCTTCCAGTGGCGCGCGACAAGCGCAGTAAACCGCACGTGCGCAGCCTTGCCGGTGAGATCGCTCCTTGATATGGCGTCCGAGGCGACAGCAGCACGGGCGACTCTGTCCCACGCCTCCTTGACGACTCCTCGAGCGCAAGCAAACGGGGTCTCCGCAGCTACTTGACGAAGCAGCACCAAGTGGTCGTCCTTCGTGAAGTTTTTGCGACGGATCGTTGGAGATAGAAGCTATTCATCGAGTTGGGTTGTCGTTGGTGTCGTTGCGACGCTGACCAGCTTCACGCTGACTCCTAGCTGCAGCTGGTTGGCCGGCTGCGGCTTGTTGTGCTGCTGCTCGGCGTCCTCTTTTCCGCGCTGTCCGCATTGCCATTAACACACAATGAATTGCTTGTGGTGTGGATTTGCGAAATACAGGCAATCCTCTCAAATTGACAAATCAGCACATATGATACCTTCTTTAATAAAAGTGTGCACTACTATTAAATAGTAAAGTATCTGGTTCAACGTATAAAATGCGATAGTGAATAATCTAAGTTTAAATAGCTGCTTGGTTGTAGTGAGCATTTATACCCTTGTTTTATTATGCTACTGCCTTGAGAAAGTAAGTGCAACAAAAACATTCACTAATATAATAGTACAGGTCTCGCAAGCATAAGTTGCGATCGAAATCGAATTGAGCAATGCTGCTCGTCTTTGCGATTCCAACAGTCAAGAGCAATGCAAGAGCTTCAGTACCTTTACCGGTACGCAACAAGTAAAATCAATTGGTTGATGAGACACAAAAACGCTTACGCAGGCATGAAATGGTCGTTTTGAAAACATCACCGCTCGGTGCGAGAGATGCTGACAGCATGTGACCTTGCCGTGAGGCTGACCATTCATTAAAGGCTTGCTTTTCGCTTGCCTATGGTTACCAAGCACCACTTCGCTTTTGTGCACTTCCATTGTGCCAGATTCTTCAGCAAGCGATTCAAAATTATCGAAACCTGAAACTCTTATATGTGATAGGAAAACTCTCATATTATATTGTGTCAATTTGAGAGGATTGCCTGTATTTATAGACAGTAGACAATAATTTTTGAATTCTGACATTGACCAGGATTTCTTGTTTGTTGCAGTTGGATACCACGCAGTCATTCGCAAGTCCAGTTGTGGCGAACGTGATTCTACTTGATACTGTGTTTTGTGTAAAACATGGGTGTGCGCTGCTGCGCGTCTGAATCGCCCTCCAAACCTCCCACATCCTGGTACATGTGCGCTGACGGCCATGACGTTGTCTCTGTGGTGTTTTTCGCACTTGCTGAAAAATCGAGTTCTGTTGACAAAAATTGGTGACCCTCACTCACAATGCTATTTTTGACTTTCTTTTTTCAAAAAATCCAATCCACCAATCCGCGTCCACAATCGGGAGAACCTTCGCGCTGCAACATCACAACCACACCATGTGCAAAATCGTTCTCCTCCACGCGATACTCAAAGCAAGTCATTTCCTCGTTCAGTGCTCTTGGCCGAGTTTCAGACCTGCATTTCCAATCGCACTTTCGAAAAGCCCACCAGCCTTCACACACACCTCCCCCAACACTATGAGCAGTCCTCCAGCCTTCACGTCCAGCTACGCGGTAGCAGACGATGACACCTACGACTTTGCCGCGGAACACGTGACGAGCTCTGATGGAGTTTCGTTCATCACAGAGAGCGCTCCGCTGCTGGCGCACCACTCGACACACGACCTCGACGCTGAGAACGACGAGGACGACGTGGACGACAACGTGTTCGCCCCCAAGACCACGTACCGCGACACACACCACGCGTTCGCCAGCGGCCCTGGTCATCTGGTGCGTTTATTAGCGTATTGTTCAGTGAATCTTGTAGCAGCTCCGAGCACTTGGCGCTAACGTGACGTCCTCTCCTCCTCTCCCTCCTTTCCTTTCTCCAGATTTTCCAGTCGGAAGCGTTCGCTGACTCGGGTTTCTTCAACCCGTCGAGTAAAGCTCCCATGTTTGTGCTCGAGTCAATGTCGTCAAAGAGCCTGCTCGTGAAAAGCAAGTCCCCGCTCTCACCGTCGTCGTACGCCGAGACGATCGACGTCCCAGTAGTGGCCAGCAGTTCGTTTTTCCAGTCAAACCCGCGGATTCCGTCCAGCCAGAGCCCCGCGAGGATTATGGCGGCGCTCCAGAGTGCGCTTCGTACGCTCGACTGCGAGGTCGAGGTCGTGCGCCAGTGGACGCTGCGCGTCTCGCTGTTGTGCGTGGCCGAGCTGATTTCGTTCTCCATCGAGCTCTCGCGCGAAGCGGACGCACAGACGAGCTATGTCGTGGACTTTCGGCGCCACGCAGGCTGCGAGACCAAGTTCATTGAACTTGCGAGCCACATTCGGTACCTGTGCAGCGACGTGGACAACGAAGCGCTGCCGTTCTTTGGGGACGTGCTCGACCCGTGGATGGACGCGAAGCAGGAGATTACGGGGCGTCGCTTCGCGATCTCAGAGGCCAAGGCCCTGAGCGACCTCCAGCTGCTTACTGCTGAGGCCGTGCACCCCGAGACGCTCTACGAGTCGGCAAAGCAGCTCAAGGACTGCAGCCGCCACCGCGGTAACCGCAAACAGCTGCTCGCAGCGGACCGCAAGCTCCTGCTCCAGGCGCTCAAGTGGATGCTCAGCAGTGGCGTGGACGAGCTAACGCGCTTCGGTGTGTTCATCCTGGCTCAGTTCGCCAAGGACGAGCTTGAGAGCCGTGACGACTGGGCGGCGCCGTTCTTTGCGAGCGCGTACGAGAAGAGCTCATTCGCACTGCTGCTCGACGAGGCCGAGAGCCAGTTGAGCGACGCTCCGTGTGCCAAGTTCGCAGCACCGCTGGTCGAGCTGGTGCAGCAGAGCTGGCTCTTTTGCGAAGCGTAGCTGCGCTTTTCCAAGCAGCTTGTACACTAGCAACCAACACTAGTTCGCTTCCTCTAGCGCCATCATTTTACTAAATTATCAAGTTCACCTTCACATGCACATTCAAATTTTCTGCGGCTTTGAACTCGCCTGGGGACGCATCTGGCGACATCACCATCACTCAGACAAAGTATGGCAGCTTCCGTCCAACAATTTGACGCCAACTGCTCGTTTCCCCAAACAAATGCCTGACACGACTCAACACAAGTGTCGACTGCACACCAGAAACGTAGAGCAGGAGCGATTGGGGTGAGATGCGGAGGTGCGTTGCGTCAGTGCAGCTGCTATGACATTCACTCTCTCTTTCTCTCTCTCGTCTACTACGGCTGCTGGTGCGAATGACGACTCGTCGACCATTCACTGCGTGCTCCGACTTTCCCTCACAACCTACAGGTCCAAGCCGTTGAAGAACGCCGGGCGGCGCACCCACGTGCGCGGCAGCGTCTCCTTGTCCGTCGCGAGACGCATCGTCTTCTCCCCGTCGCGCACGTACAGCGCCTGCTTCTTCTTCGAGATGTCCTTCACTGCAATCTTCCACCGGCCAGTCACGTCCGTCGGCTTGGCAAAGCTCTTGAGCGGTGTCACAATCTGGGCCGCAGCGAGCTTCTGCAGCGCCAGCGCCTCGTCCGGATACAGCTGGTCCGTCGAGCCGTGCTTGCCGAGTCGCCGCACAAGCGGTGGGTAACCCTCGAACTCGTCGCTGAGCAGAAAGAAGTCCGGGTTACGGTACGCCTCCTCGTCAATGCCGAGCATGAGCGCTTCGTCTTCAGCGCTCAGCTCTTCGTCCTCTTCACGCTCGAGCGTCTGACGCGCGCGCTTCTCGAGGCGACGCACCTCCCGCTCGTCGCCTGCGGCCTTGGCGCGCTCGAGGTCGGCCATGTCCGCGTCAGCACGGGCCTGCGCAGCGTCCTTGGCCTCACGGACTTTGGCGCGGAACTCCTCTTGCGTGAGCCCCGCTTCTTCAGCCAAGAGGAAGATGATGGCTTCCACACGGGGCTTCGTCAGGTGGAACCTGCGTGCGAGCTTCTCTGGCGTCCACTTGGCCGGGTCGTCCATGAACAGCGACATGATCTCCTCGTCCAGCTCTTCGTCAATGTCCACGCCACCGTCGTTAATGTCCGCCTCTTCCTCGAGCTTCAGGTCGCCATCCTCTCCTTCGCCGTCTTCGTCACCGCCCTCGCCGTCCTCCTCGCCGTCGCCTTCGTTGTCACCGCCGCCTTCGCTCTCGTCCGCACCACCGGACTTCTCCTCGTCGTCCGCGAGACTCAGGAATCGGGAGGACGAGCACAAGCGCACCTGCGAAGCGTTGGCGGCAGCAGCACGGGGAGCAAGCGAGCGCAGCACCAAACGGCAAGGTGCAGCGGTCGAAAGCGTCGGGAGCGAGCGGCGCAGCGCCTGCGTGGCGGCAGCGCGCGCAACGGAGCGGAGCGCGCTCATGGGGGCTGACTGACCAACTAACTGCGCTTCTGGACGTCACAGACGCTCGTCGAATTTGAGTGGGCAAGAATGCCTGGAAGGGCGTTCCCCTCGCTATCCTCGATATTCACCACAAACTATCCTGGACAGGTTTAAAATCACAAACCCTGAATATCAATTTACGACGAGCCCACTCTTTTTTGCTGTTCAATTCATTTCAATTCGCATCCATCCCGTCGTCATCCTCATCAAGCGGAGGAGCAGGAGGCGATGGCGACGGCGACGGCGACGGCGACGGCTCCCACGGCTGGCGGAGGTTCCCTGCGGCGACTACAGCGCTTCGTGGCGCGCCACCCGGCGCTCGTAGCCTTCGTATCGCTCGCGTCACTAGCCGCGTACCTGCTCTACGAGCCGCTAGGCGCTGGCCGCCCGCGGGCCACACTCGTGAACGCGCCAGCACTTGCAAGCCTCGAGCTCCGTGGCAGTGCGCAGCGGCCGCGCGCGCTCTGGCGCGACGGCGACTTCGAGTGCCTTGGCTGGCGCGCGACGTTTAGCTGCGACCCGTTCGGTGCGCGCGACCACGGCCACGACCGCGCGTGCGACGCGCCACTGCCGACCAGCACGAGCGGCTACTGCGAACTGCGGAACGCGTCGTCAGGCGAGCGCTTCCGCGTGCTGCTCTCGACGTGCCGCTCGTGGCGCGACAGCGCTGTCCTCACGTGCGCAGACGCACGCGCGTTTACTGACTTTAGCATCCACGCCCAAGCGTACACGCACCCGCTGCCGGCCCCGGCACCGTTACGGCGCAAGACGAGCAACGGACAATTGGCCCCACCTCGCGAGTCGTTTGCACGCGGTGTCGCGCTCATTGCGTTCCCGAAAGCAGCTGCGGGCGTGTACGCGATCGTGCGGCTGCTGCGCTTTCTCGGCTGCGCACTGCCAGTCGAAGTCTGGTTCGACCCAGCTGAGATGCGGGCGACGCACTCGGTTTTAACGGAGCTCGTCGCTCACCACGGCGTGTACTTGCGCACGATCGCCGACCCGAGCGCGAGCAAGTTCCACGCGAAGCCGTACGCGATCTACCACAGCCGCTTTGAGAGCGTGCTCTTCCTCGACTCGGACAACCTCCCCGTACGCGACCCAACGTACTTATTCGAATCGCCCGAGTTCGTGCGCACGGGGGCAGTCTTTTGGCCGGACTTTTGGCGTCCAGCAGAAGACACAGTGTTCAACGTCCACGAGCAAAGCGCGGTGTGGGAGCTGCTCGACATGCCGTTCATTGACATGTTTGAACAAGAGAGCGGCCAAGTGCTGATCAACAAGACGCAGAGTGCGGCTGCGCTCCAGAAGCTCATGTTCTACGCGACAAGCGCTCCACGATTGCTTACAGACTGGGACCTTGTGTACGGCGACAAGGACCTCTTCCGCCTTGCGTGGCTCAACGCGTCCGCACCGTTCTACTTTGTACAGCACGTGCTTGCGCTCGGTGGGCTCTACGACACGGCGACGGACTTTTTCTGCGGCGTCGCCATGATCCAGCGAGACCCGCAAGGCGAACTCGTGTTCATGCACCGGAACCAGGCGAAGCTAAGCGGCCGACGCGACCAGAAAGTGCTCGTGACACACTACCAAAAGTTCACAGGCGGCGACGGCACTGCGCAGTCGCTCCGTCGAGAGCTCGACAAGTTCCGCGTCCAGTGCAAAGTACGTCGACTCGGTCAGTACGTGTGCTTCCGGATCAACCCCGTGGCTCCTGACGGCGGACCGACGCCGTTCTTGATCAAGAGCCTCGACGGCACGCGGTACCCGACTGTGGAGCAGCAAGCGATCCACTTTTCCATCGAAGGCCGGAGCCTGCTCACTCCGCTTGAAGAAGCCGAAGTCGCGGTGCTAGAAGAAGAGGAACTCGACCGGCAAGAGGCGGAAAGCGACGCTGCCCGTGAGCGCCGGCGACAAGCGGACCAGACGTGGTACTCGCTCGTGCTCTGTGGAGCGCTCCTGAGTCTTGGGGCCGCGTGGAGGTGTCGCCAGCGCCGTCTGCGCAGTCCAAGCGGGGCGACTGGGAACGACACGGCAGCAAGCGCGCACGTAGGGGCCCGAAAGACGCTCGGGTCTGCAGACTTGGAGAGCGAGTTGGGCGGCAACTCGGCAGCAGTGCGCCGGAAAAAGTCCGTGTCGGTGCAGTTTGACGAGCAGCAGCACATGGAGTGAGGCAGTGAGGGTGCAGTGGTGGAGGTAGACATGGAGAATGTGGGTTTAGACGGAGAATGCAATTCGAGAGAACTGTTCATGCAACTCGAGAGAACTGTGATCCAAGGCGGCTTGGTGGACCATTGGTGGACTTGGAGGTGTCGATCCAGCATAATAGTTAAAGTAGTCGTAGCATTAGCGTCTTAGCTGTCCTCCCGCAAAGGCAGAGGACGAAGCTACAGAGGTGGTGGGTAAAGAGCGAGTGCCGAGTGTCGATGGGATAGTTAGTATGGGTCAGTCGACACCCGGCGCTCACTCTGGCGACTTGGCCTGCTGCTGCTGCTCGTCGCTAGTGCACGAACTGCGCCTCGGGCTTGTCGTCGGCTGCCGCGTCGAGCGTGCTGTCAAAGTAGATCTTCTGTGGCGGTGCGAAGCCGTTAAAGTCCGAGCCGGCCGCGCACGTGTAGGCGCCCATGCTCGGGAAGCAGATCCACTGCCCAATGTCCATGAGCGGCATCTTGACTTCCTTCATGATGCAGTCCATGCCGTCGCACGTCGGCCCCCAGATGCTCGCAGTGTGCAGGTCCGCGTCTGTCGCACTGTCCGACACGACGACCGGTCGGATCGTCGGGTGGTCGTACACGACGCAGTTGAACGAGCCGTAGAGTCCGTCGTTCACAAAGTACATGAAGTTCGGTGCGCTGCTGCTGCTGTCGCCCACTGCTGGAGTAGCAGCCGCTACAGCAGCAGCCGGCCCAACGTCGAACGTCGGTGCGACTTTGCGGCCAATCACGTTCACTGCGAGCGTGTGGGTCGATGCTGCGAAGAACCGGCCGGGCTCCGAGATGATGCGCACGCCACTGGCGGCTGGGAAGTGCTGTGCGAGCGACGTCTTGAGCTCTGCAGCGCACTCTTGGAAGCTAATGGGGCCACCATCCGTGCCTGGGAACCCACCACCAATGTCGAGCAAGTCGAAGCGGAAGCCAAGTGACGCGCCAATGTCGAACGCCGCCCGTGCACGCAGCACGGCATCCGAGTACGCGCTGACGCTGAAACAGCCGCTGCCGACGTGGAAGCTCACGCCGACGACGTCGAGTGCGAGGTGCTTTGCGTGCGCGAGGATCGCAGGAACGTCGTGCACCATAGCGCCAAACTTGGTGCCGAGCCGACAGATCGCTTTCGTGTCGTCGACGTAGAGCCGCAGGACGAGCTTCGCGCGGGGGTTGATCGCGTGGATCTTGGTGAGCTCGTCCGTCGAGTCGAACGTCATCGTGTCGACGCCGTGCGACGCAGCAAACGCAATGTGCGACGGCTGCTTGCACGGGTTCGCGTAGATGACGTCGGTCGGTGCGACGCCGTGGCTGAGCACAGCGTTGATCTCTGCGAGGCTTGCGCAGTCAAAGCCCGTGCCGAGGCGTGCGAGCGACTGCACCAAGTGCGCGTCTGGGTTGCACTTGACTGCGTAGTACGGCCGCACGTTCGGTAGGTGCTCGTTCCAGAGCTTCACGCGCTCCTCGACTGCGCTCGTGTCGACGACGTAGAATGCGTTCTGCTCGCCGGCTTCGATCTGCGCTTTGATCTGCGCAAAGATGCCGGGGTTCAGCTGGAGCTGCGCGAGTTGGTGCGCACCAGCACGGTCGTCCACGCTGCCGTGGATCGCGTCGCTCGAGAGCATTGTGCACCGCTCGATGGCGGCCGAAGACGCGCATCGCTCGTGGCCGAATCTACTGGCTAAGCGCGGTGCCGAGCGCGCAGCGTTCTTGAACAGCGCCGAGTTGCGCACGCGCGAGGTGCCTCGGAAGAGGACACTCATCGTAGCTGTGGTGGTGGTGGTGGTGGTTGTGGTGGGTGGAGCGACGGCGCGAGGTCGAGCGAGACCTGAAGCGCACGAGCACCAAGGAGAACGCAGCAGAGTGGGTCGCAAACGAGCGTCAGGCGTTCGTTCGGATTGTGAGGCACGCGGCAACCGTCGCTGCTGGTGGCCGCCATGCGACGCGCTGGCAGATTGCAATACAGTGGAAGCAGGCCAAGTGGGCGACTTACCTACCGATCGGAGCAAGGAGGCGCCGGTTTTCGTTTTCTTGGCGAGTCGCGCGCAGCAGTCACACGCTCGCGTTCAGGTGAGAAGCGAGGCGTCGACCGGGACGAGGCGAGTGAGCAAGCGGAAGGCGCTTGCTTCCCTTCGGGTCGCAGTTAATGGCGTTCAGCAGGCTTCCAATCGAAAAGTGGGGTGGCGCTCGTCGAGCGCAAAGTGGAGCGAGAGAGAGAAGAACAGGTTGGAAGGACGCAACACGAGAAGCGGGTCGGATGGCGGACTCGGCCGGGGACGGGAGGACACATTGGAGGGAGGGGTGGAGGGGGGGGAAGACATGGCGCGGAGTGCTCTCAAAACTCAAAACCAAAAACGGGGTGCGATGGTGGTGGCTCGCTCGCTCACCGTCCCAGGCCCCAGGCAAGCCGAAAGCTCACACTGCCGGTCGACGACGACGACGACCGGACCGGCTGGTGGCGGCAACAACATGGGGGTCCGACCGGTCCAGTCGGTCTTTTGTAGGTGCTGAGGATTCGTCGTGGCTGACACGCAGTTCCTCTTGGCGTGTTGCCC